>OY992876.1:380378098-380388098 GCA_963921405.1 Cepaea hortensis | reverse complement strand
TGCATGGTGGTATTCGATATCCCTGAATTTTTTTGTGGTCTTTGTCAGGCTTCGGCAAGGGAATCAGATAGCTGTGTAACCACTCCTCCTTGATGCTAGCACTCTCTATACTGTTGTTGTACATGTCTGCTAGTTTCTCTAGGTCATTTTCAGTACACCTATTCATGTCGTCGTATCTTATGCCATCAGGCCCTGGAGCGATGTTTTGTGATCGTCGAAGTACAGCCTTGATTTCTGTCACTGTCACTGTGTCTTCATCCGAAGTTTTCTGGGCCTTGCACCTGTCTGACGTGACCTCCTTGGCCAGATTTCGGCCTTCCATGTCTGTCTGGTTGCTCTGCTCTAGATAGCGCTCAAAGAGGGCTTTGCCCTTGTCCTCGTCAGTAAAAGTAAGTCCATTCCTCCTTAATTGGATCGCTGCAGCCCTCTTCCAACGGAAAGTAGTTTTTAGATGTGGCAGTTGGACTTCGGAACCAACAACAATATATCCTGGCCTACCACAGGGATCAACATTATCTCCGGTACTGTTCAACGCCTACACAGTAAGAATCACCAGTGAGCAGATCACTGGACCTGGCAGGACATTGTCATATGCCGATGATGTTTTAGTGTATCGCCAGGGTAAGGATAGAGAGCAGGTTGCTGTGGAACTACAAACCGAACTCAATCGCATAAGTACTTGGTGTGATGAAGCTGAGGCAATGGTCAACCCAACAAAGGCAACAGTGACTTGGTTCTCATTGAATAATCATATTGTCACCACTCCAACACCAACTGTAATGCTGTGTTCAAAGACGGTTGAACGATCGCAGGCAATGAATTACCTGGGGATACGGTTTGATCGAAGCCTTGCTTAAAATGAGCACATAGACCAGGTGATAACAAAGGCCAAGCGGGGTTTGGCTGCGATGCGGGTGATGGCGGCAGCAAACTGTGAGCAGCGCCATCTATGTCTTCTGTACGAGGGGCCGGTCATGTCTGTTTTGGAGTATGCAATGGCAATCCTGACTCTCAGCAGTAAGCAGATAGAAAGGATGGAAAGGATACAAAATGAAGCTATGCGCATTATTCTTGGATGTACAAGAGATACAGCATGCAGGGCGATGCGCTACCTTCTTGATTTTCCAACCATTGAAGACAGAATACAAGTTTGCAGGGCACTCGCCTACCTCAGAGATAACGCAAACACACAACATCCACTGCATAGTGAAATTATGAAGGTGAAGGGCAGCAGGTTAAAAAGAGGACGGTCGTGGATGGGTCAAGCCGAAGACATTCTTCAACAGGTGTGTTCACTTGAGGACTTAGAACCTGGCGGTGAGTGGGTGCAAGTGCCAACAGATTTCTGCACATCCTTTTCAGTTTGCATCCAACTAGATAGAAAATGCAGACAAGAAAATCCGGCTGCTGTGGAGGCTGAAGTACAAGCGCTGATTTTCGAGAATTCGCTAGACGGTGAAGCGGTCATCTACACAGATGGATCGGTCGTCCGTCATGTGAGAAGCTCATGGGCCTTTACGGCTCGGGCCGGAGGGAGAATTGTGAAGAAGGACTCTGAAACCACAAGTAGCCTGACTATGGACGTCATGGCAGTAAGTAAAGCAATAACATGGCTCGAGACACAGACATTTACTAGGGCATGTTTCCTTCGCGACTCAATGAACATGATCAAGAGGATAGAGGAGGGGTCGATCCGAAGAGAATGGTTGCTGCCTCTGGGGCGGTCTCGGCTGACAAAGATTAGTTTCATCTTCGTGCCAGGGCATGCGGGAGTACAAGGAAATGAGCGGGCTGACAAGCTCGCAGGTGAGGCTACTGTGGAGGGCGGATGCGACATGGTCCAGGCTGACATTCTGAATGCTCTACGAGAAGTAAGACTTTTGCGTGAACCAAGTGATGATTGTGAATCTACAACCATGGCCAGACTGCGAGAACAGCAAATTAAAAGAGGGGTGGCCAAACAAGAACACTACGCAGGAAGCCAAAGAAGATTGATAAATCAACACAGAACTGGCGTCGTTAGCCGCTACACGCTGCGGGATTTGCTGAGAAGGGGATCCGAGCACTTATGGACTGAATGGTTCGATGTGCAATGAGGATGATCTGTCGACTAACTAACTAACTAATCTATCTGTTTCTTCATTTGGCCTATATGTTTCTCCATTTGGTCTATCTTTTTCTTACTTTGGTTAATCTTTTTCTCAATTTGGTCTATCGTTTTCTTCATTTGGGTAATAATTTTCATTATTTGGCCTATCTTTTTCTCTATTTCGCTAATATTTTTCTTCATTTGGCAAACATATTTCTTATTTTGGCTAACCTGTTTTCATTTGGAAAACCTATTTTTATTTTATTTTAGTCGACATATATCTTGACTTGGCCCTCGTGTTTCTTAATTTGGTTTACATTTTTTTTTTCATTTTGGTTAACATACTTTCCTAGCTTGGACGACATAATTCTTGATTTGGCTAACATGGTTTCTAAATTCTCATTGTGGTTGACACATTTCTAGATTTGGTCATTGTTTTTTCTGAGTTTGGCCAACACTTTTTTTTCCCAATTTGGCTAGCATAATTTCTTTGGTTGCGGTAATTCTTGCATTGGTCATCATTTTTTTTTTAAATTTGGCCAACATGTTTCCTAAGTTACCTAACATATTTTCTTAATTTGGACGACATATTTCTTGATTTGATTAGCATATTTTCTTTATTTGACCCTAGTTTTTCTTAACATGCCCACCCTATATTCTTTTTATTTCCAGCCTATTTCTAAAATATTTTCAGAAAGTTAGAAGATATGTGAGTAATCACCGTTTGGGGACGTAATATCAATATAATTAGATATGCGGATGAAACAGTATTTTCCCCGCTTAATACCTGTCAGACGCAGGACGTTATTGTGAGTAAATGTTTCTTATTATTTCTCAGGTTAGAAAGACATAAGAACCAAACGTTTTTTTTTTCTTCAGAATATACAGACTGAAAGAAACAATTGTGTCTGACTAAAGCTCAACTAACTTGTAGAATTATTTCCTGTCTTGTTACCCAGTACAACATTCATGACTCATACGAATATATGTACTATACATAATGGGGCTGCGGGGTAGGGGTATTCCCTATCAAAGGAGAGGTAAGGTGCCTCCTTCCCTACGCCTACGCGACACCCTTGGACAAGGTGGAGTACACCTTTAGCCCCCGATCAGGGTTACATGAAGCCATGGGTGCAGGTGGTGGATAAAATTAAAGAGCAGCCAACAGATGGTTGAAGGTTAATGTCTCTAACTTCATGACGGTAGGCAGAGGATCTCTGTTTTGAGAGACAATGGCTAGGGTCATCAACCAGTATGGTCACTGCTAGGAAGGTAAGCAATGGCAAACTACCTTCTTTACAGACGCCAAGAATATCATGTACTGTAGTCTTATCGATAATCAGAGAAACGGCGTATATGGGTGCTCCATAGGAGCAGCGGTAGGGGTTGTCATATGCACCAGGTGACACCAGACCGTTATCAGGCGACTGAGTGGAAAAGAATATCAACATTGAATGTAGGAACTTGGAATGTAAGAACTATGAGTGGGGATGGTAAATTTAATAACATTAAGAATGAAATGAGAAGATTAAATATTAATTTATTAGGTATTTGTGAGACCAGATGGACAGGAATGGGTATTATAACATCTGAGGAATATATAATAATCTATTCTGGTGGAGAGAAACACAACAGCGAGGAGTAGTAATTATAATGAATACAGAGAGAGCAAAATCGATCAAAGGATATTGGACTGTATCAGTCAGAATGTTATTGGTAAAGTTGAGTGGAAGAACTTTTGATGTCAACGCCATACAAGTTTATGCACCAACAGCAGACAGTAGTGATGACAGCATTGATGAATTTTATAATGATTTAGAGAAAGCCTTCAAGAAATGCAAGAATTCTGAAGTAAATATCATAATGGGTGACTTGAATGCCAAAGTTGGAAATTAACAGGACGGGTGCATAGTAGGCAAGTATGGACTAGGGGAACAGAATGAAAGAGGTGAAAACATTGTACAGTGGGCAAAAGAGCACGATCTGATTATTGGAACCACCTGGTATCAAAAGCACCCAAGGAGATTATGGACATGGAGGAGCCCTGATCAAAAGATCAGAAATCAGATTGATTACATTTTCATCAACAGAAGATTTCGAAATGCCTTAAAAATCGCACATACCATACCAAGCGCAGACTGCTACAGCGACCATATATTAAACTTAAGCAATTTACATATAAAATTAAAGAACGTCAAATATTCACCACTAAGAAACACACAATTTGATCTACAGGCACTGAAGAGTGAGGAAATAAAAGATAAATTCAACATAGAGGTAAAGAACAGATTCGATGCATTGTCCAATATGGAAATATTATTTCAAGATGTCAGTGACCAATGGGAATATTAAAGAAATCAGTCAACAAAGCTGCAGAAATAACCATCCCAAACATCAAGATAATAGGACGCAAGAAATGGATGACGGAAGACTTCTTAAAACTCATGGAAAGAAGAAGAAATGACAAAAATAACAAGGACAAATATGAAGACATTCACACGACAATTAGGAAGCTATGCAAAGAGGCAAAAGAAACATGACTTGGGGAAAATTGCAAGGAAATTGAAAACCAACACAACACAATTGGAGTACAAAGTTAATGCACAAAAGAATTGATGACATCACTAACAAAAGAACACACACATCAACGGGTTGCCAAAAAACTAAAGAGGGCAAAATCATAATAGAAAAAGATCAGATTTTACATGCGTGGTCAGATAATCTTAACGACCTTTATGATGATACAAGAGAAGAACACTATGATCATCGTAATAATAATGAAGGACCATCAATTTTGAAGATGGAAGTTCAGAATGCTCTTAACCATATGAAAACTGGCAAGACCCCGGGTACAGATAACATCACAATAGAAATTATCAATGCCTTAGAAGAATATTGAATAGAGCAAGTCACCAGACAGCTGAATGCAATAGACGATACTGGAGATATACTTCCTGAATTATGTAATTCTATATTTATTGCAATCCCGAAGAAATCAGGAGCCTTAGAATGTGATCAACATTGAACAATTAGTATCATGAGCCACATCACGAAGATTCTGCTGAGAATTATCATGCAAAGAGTTAGGAAGAAAATAGAACCCGAAATAGGAGAAGAACGATTGGGTTTGTAGAAGGCAAGGGCATACCAAGATGTGATATACGAGAAAATGGGCATATTCTGAAGCAAGTGAATCGATACATTTATCTCGGCACAGTCATAACATCTGATGGGAGATGCCTTGAAGAAATTAGAACAAGTATTGCCATTGCAAAGGTAGTCTTTTGCGAGATAAAAAACATACTGACCAATAAAAAGATATCAATTGAAACGACAGAAAGCGTGTTGAAGTGCTACATAGAACCTATACTTGTGTTTGGATGTGAAGCGTGGAAATAAGCAGTCAAGCTGGAAAACAGCTGATGGCTGTGGAAATGTGGTTTCTGAGGAAAATGCAAAGAATACCATGGAAAGACAGAAAACCCAATTAACAAGTCCATCAAGAAACAAGTGAAGATCGTAAACTGATTAGAGTCATTAGAGTAGACACTCAAAATTCTTGGGCATATTATGAGAAGAAATGACTTTGAGAACTTTGTGAAGACTGGCAAGATCGAAGGGAAGAGACAAAGGGAAGACCGAGAAGTAAATACCTGGATGGCTTGGCCACGTGGCATGGTCGAGACAGGAACATGGAGCTGATCCACGACTCTGGTAGTCGAGTGAGATGGCAGCACATGACCACCCACGCTTATCGGCATGGCATATGATGGATGAATGGATCATTACTCCATTCATCCATCATATTCCATACCGATAAGCGTGGGCTGTCATGTTCTGCCATTTCACTCGATCACCAGAAACGTGGATCAGCTCCGTGTTCCTGTTTAGGTTTTTTAGTTTTAGTCGATGGATCAACATCACGGCACACACAAAGTCTTCATTTGTTTCTTGAAGGATTTGTTCATTGGTTTTTCTGTCTGTCCATGGTATTCTTTGTTTTTCATCTTGCAAAAGTCTACCTTCGCAATGGCAATTCTTGTTCTAATCTCTTCAAGGTATCTTCCATCAGATGTTATGACTGTGCTGAGATAGCTGTATCGATTAACTTGCTTAAGAATATGCCCATTTACTCGAATGTCACATTGAGGTATTTCCTTCTTCCAAGTGACGACCATAATCTGTGTCTTCTTAATATTCAGTTCTAACGCTAGTTGTTCAGTGTGTGCAACAACCGCATCTACTAAATTTTGCAGACACTGTTCATTGTCTGCAATCAAGACTGTATCATCTGCATATCTAATGTTATTGATGTATCGTCCCACAATGTTGATTCCTTCCATATCTTCTGTTTCTGAAAATATTTTCACTGTACAAGGAAACAAGTTCTGGAGACATTACACATCTCTGTCCCACACGTCTTTTAATAGGCTGATATTGACCTACATCGTTATCAATTCTGATGGCAGCTTGTTGTTTCCAATATATGTTCTTGACAAATCTAAGGTCTTTACCATCAATTTGTAGATCTTCAAGCATCCTTATCATGTCGACGTGTCTCACTTTATCGAAAGCCTTTGTGTAGTCAATAAAGCAAAGATATAGATCTTTGTTTACTTCTACAGAACGTTCAATTACTGTTCTCAGTATATATACAGCATTTACTGTGCCCTTGCCTTCTACAAACCCACATTGTTCTTCTCCGGATCATTACTACTACTGCTACTCTAATACTACTACTAGTCAACTAGTCCTTCTCTCCTTCCTCGTCCTCTTCTTCTTCTACTACTACTTCTCCTTCTACTACTACCACTACTACTAATACAACTACTACTACTACTACTACTACTACTACTACTACTACTACTACTACTACTACTACTACTACTACTACTACTACTACTACTGCTACTACTGCTGCTGCTACATGCTGCTACTATTACTACTACTATTGCTACTTCTACAAATACCACCATTGCTTGTACTACAACAATTACATCTCCTACTAAATTCACTATTGCTACAACTATTATAACTACTTCTAATACTATTACTACTAATAGCACCATTGCTATAATTACTGTTGCTGCCACTACTACCCGGTTAGCGGGGTAGGTGTATCCCCTATCAAAGGAGATGTAAGACGCCTCCTTTCCTTCGTTAGTCTACGGGACACCCTTGGGCAAGGTGGAGTACCCGTTTAGCCCCCCGATCAGGGTTACGTGAAGCCATGGAAGCAGGTGGTGGATGGAGTGTGAGAGCAGCCGACAGATTGTTGTTGGTTATGGTCTTGCACTCTGCGGCGATATGCAGATGATCTCATCAGTAGAGACAATGGCTATGGCCACCGACTAGTACAGTCACTGCCCAGAAGGAAATCAATGGCAAACCACCTTCTGCAAAACTTGCCAAGAAACCATAACAACCATGACAGAAAACATAATAAGAAAGAGATCTGGTGGCGAGACCCCCAGGCCAGGCAGGTCAGATAACACCGAGGAAGAGTGTGACACAGGGACTAGTACTAGTAATCGTGATGACGGAGTTAATCCTGACTGTGTTACCAAGGAAATCCCCTGTGTCAGACTAAGAAACAGAGTGAGAATAGCAACATGGAATGTGAGACGTCTGTATGAGGGAAAGCTTAAAGTAGTGTGTGATGAGATTGAGAGGTTAAACATTCAAATTTTAGGAATTAGTGAACATCGCTGGAGCAGCAAGGGACATTTTACAACTGAAAATGAAAGTATTTTCATTTATTCTAGTAGAGACGTCGAAGGCCAGAGTGGAGTGGCATTTTGTTTAGATAAGACAACTGCAAAAGCTTTATTGGGATATAATCCAGTTAGTGATAGAATCCTCACTATCAGACTTAAAGGCCGTCCAAACAACACAACTCTCATACATATATATGCACCTACTTCAACAGCAGAGGAGGACGAAATTGAAGATTTTTACAACACACTGCAAGACACATTAAATAAGATTGGTCATAATGATATAGCAATAATAATGGGAGATTTTAATGCAAAAGTAGGTGCAGGAAGAGCTGAAAATGAGAGACACGTTTTAGGAACATTTGGATTAGGAAATAGAAATGATGCAGGTGACAAATTAATTGAATTTTGCACAGAAAATGAGTTAACGATAGACAGCACGCTTTTTAAACAACATCCAAGAAGACTCTTCACATGGAAGTCTCCAGACAGTATTACCAAAAATCAGATATATTATATTTTAATACAAAGAAGATGGATATCAAGCATACCATCTGCAAAAACCCTACGAAGTGCAGACTGTGATACAGATCATCAGTTATTAGAAGCAGATCTGAAATTAAAACTCAAAAAGCTTATCCAAGGACCAAGGCCACTTCGTGTTGATCTCACACAAATACCGGATGCATACACTGTAGAAGTAAGGAATCGATTTGGGGTCTTGATGTCTGTACAAGAAGAAATGACACCTGATGAACTAGCAGTACAAGTTAGAGATATCTTGATAACTGCAGACAAAAATCTAATTCCGACCAAGAAAAAGCAACTTAAGCCATGGATTACATGGCAAGAACTTGCACTGTCCCGTGTCGACTCCGTAGCCTTCCCACCGAGCGAGGGCAGTGCATCTAAGTACAGGACTGTACGGTGGGGCAATCGCCGTACGGAAGCAGTCGTCAAATCATGTAAATGTCGGCCAAAGTCCAACCTCCATACATGGACGGTTGTCGTCTTCCGTATGTCGTACTCAGTAGCAGAGACCAAGAGGTAGCTCGAAATCAAGGCTTCCTAGTAGAGTGCGGCGCCGTGAACGGGTCACAAAGAAGGAACATGGGAACGGAGATGAATGGAGGCGATACATACATACATACATACATACATACATACATACATACATACATACATACATACATACATACATATGTCAGAGTCTACGGTACGGCAGGGATGCCGTGACATCGTTACGCCGCCAGGTGACTCAGTCCCTAGGAGGAATGAAGGAACTTCGTTACGCCGCCAGGCGAACAGTGGTCACCTGCCTGCGAAGTTGCCGGCTGGCGAGACGGCCAGCGGTCACACCAAGGACGCACGCATGTCTCGTGAAGCCACCTCCGGTGAGGAGGCGAGTTCCAAACCATAGGCAGACAGCTCTGGGGCGTAGACGAAACAGGACGCATGTTGCGAGAAAGGTTTCTGTGCCCGAATGTCGAATGCCTGGACATCTTGAGAGTGAGACTGTGTGCTGTATGGTAGATGTAAGTGTTTAGAAGTATCCAATATATATTTGCTGTGATCATCGTATTGTATATGATCTGTAATTAAATCCGTTGAACGTTGTGTCGTTGAGTCTTGAGTCAAATCACGTTGTACTTGTACTGTCCCACATGTGTTAGGTAGCGAGCCAAGTGTAAGACCCTGACACATACATACATACATACATACATACATAGATACATACATACATACATACATACATAGATACATACATACATACATACATACATACATACATACATACATACATACATACATACATACATACCTACATACCTACATACCTACATACCTACCTACCTACCTACCTACCTACCTACCTACCTACATACACACACACACACACACACACACACACACACACACACACACATACATACATACATACATACATACATACATACATACATACATACATACATACATACATACATATGTGTCACATCTATGTGACTGGGTAAGAAGCTGGCTCCCCACGACCACAGGTGCTAAGGTAGTATGAGGACACAAGCATCTGCTGCACATGCTCTCCTCACTGAGGGAGGGGAGGCTTGATACTGGACATGTTCATAGCAAAGGGACAAGTATAAACAACAAGGACAACGAAATCTACAAAACGTCTCTCATGGCAGGGGAAAGA
>OY992876.1:380328098-380365598 GCA_963921405.1 Cepaea hortensis | reverse complement strand
CGGGAGGCACCTTACAGCATCGCTTGGGATTGTATAGTCCAATGCGAGAGTAACAATCTCTTCACTGTTTCCGCATGTTTAAGACGAGTAAGGCCCCACAGTAAGTGACTGCATGTTATGCCTGTGCCGCCTATCCTCAGTTAGGTGGATCAGATTGCGCTCAAAGAGCACCAGTTTGTTTCTTACATCTCTTCTCCAGGAACATCTGTCTGTTGCAACTCTTTCAAAAGTGTTTGTATCTATGCTAACGGTTTTCATATCTTGTTTACATACATTCGGTCTCTGTGGCTAAAGGCTATCGAACGAGGTTTGTGAGCCCGTAAACCCGGGTTCGAAACACAGCTGTGCTGGTTTTTTCGAAAAGGGTATAGGAGCCGGTCGTTCAGAAAGCAATGTCAAACCACTGAACGTAAAGTTTGCCCAGGAATCACGAACAGCGAAAATGCTGGTGTTGACTGCTACGTCCTGTGAAGGGCATGCAACTTAATTTTTTTTTTTTTTTTACACACATTCCTATATCGCATTTTGGGGTCTTCCGGTTGGCCTCTTTCCTGTGTTTAGTTCTCTGTATAGGAGATCTTTGGGAACGCGTACATCCTCCATTCGAGATACATGGTCCAGCCACGGTAGGCGTCTCTGCTTGAGGGGAGAGTGCACTGTGGTAATATCCGCTCTTTCAAGCACGTGTTTGTTTGTTATGTGGTCTTTCCACGATATGATCAGGATACGTCTCACACATCTCATATGGAAGGAATTCAACTTTCTTTCCTGTCTTGAGTATAAGGTCCAGGATTCAGGCCCCTAGAGTAGTACGCTAACAACACAAGCTTTATATACTTGAACTTTCGTACGCTCTGTTAGTCTATTATTCTCCTAAACTCTTTTAGTTAGCCTGGAAAGTGTTGTGGCTGTCTTTCCAATGCGTCTTTCGATTTCTGTCTCTAATTAAACATTATCTGATATTGTCGACCCCAAATACGCAAACTCATGGACAATCGTCAATTAGAAATTATATATTTTGATTGATCGAGGCGCACCAGCATCTTTTTCTATCATCTGTGTTTTATTTAGGCTTATGGCGAGCCCAAAGTCTTTGCAGGAGGCTGCAAAACGATCTATGAGCCTTTGGAGATCTGCTGCATGAATTGTCACTGCTGCATCGTCTGCCCCAAGTAATTCTCTTATGCATCGTGTTCTTACTTTGATCTTTGCCTTGAGTCTTGATGGGTTAAAAAGTTTGCCACCAGATCTTGTATGGAGGTATATGTCTTCAGTGGCAGTCCCAAATGCCTGCCTTAAGAGAACGGCGAAGAAGATACCAACAAATGTAGGAACAAGCACGCAGTGCTGCTTTACTCCACTGCTGATGCTGAATGACTGGGATGCTGAGTAGAGAAATGCAACGCTTCTGTCATCTATGGTTTTATAAATGTTAACAATGTTTGCGTAACTCATATATTGTGGTACTGATTTTTCTTTTTAGCAGAGCTGAAATATTGCATACAGTTCTGGGAAGATTGTTCCTTTGTTACATTTTAAAATTTCAGGTGGAATACTATCCTTTCCGGATGCCTTGCCGGATTTGAGAGTGTCTGGTGCTTTGCTGATTTTTGTGAGGCACGGTTCGTTATTCAGGGCATGCATGGTAGACTGTTGTTCAATGTCTTCCAAAGCTGCTTCTCTGACAGTGTTATGCACTGAGTATAGTTCTGAGTAGTTGTCTACCCAGCAATCCATTTGTTTCGCTCGATCTTTTATGATTACCCTCTCCGTTGATCGTGAAGAGGCCATCTTATTTTTTGATGGACCGACAGCTTGCTTAATGCCCTCGTACATTCCTCTTATATTTCCAGTGTCTGCACTTGTTTGAATTTGAGCAGAGAACGAACGAACATTATTTTAAAAGGGTAATAAATTGGGCACCCAGGCCATTCTTACATTCGGCCCTTCCAATCACTCATCTTTCATTCATCAAATGTGCATGTTACATTTACATAGGGGGAAAAACAATGTCAAAGAGCTGCAGCTAGTACTTGTTCGCACATTTTCTTGCGGTCTGTTGTACTCTATTTCTGGCCGTTTGCAGTCCCTGCAATGTTTTCTCTGAAGGTGATATTTTAAACATTCCGAATGCATGTCTCTTTATGTCCAGGGCTCGGAGCATCTCTTCAGAGTGTGCCTCGAACCTGTCGGTTGACTTAGTTTGCTTCTTGCCAAATGTTGATAGTGCTATGTTGTAGATGGTTTCGCGCAAATGACTCCATCTGTCGGTGACAGTTCCATTTGTGGGTCCATGCAGAGTCTCCGCCACATCCTGGGTGAATTTGTTGACCTTCTCTTTATTTTGGGTGCCGATGGTGTCGATGCGTGGTCTTCATTCTGTTCTGTTTCTGTAGATTCTCTTGGACTTTATCTTCACCTTGCTGGAAACGGGGTATGGCGTGATGGGGGTATCCCCTATCAAAAGAGAAGTAAGGTGCCTCCTTCCCTCCGCTAGCCTACGTGACACTCTTGGGCAAGGTGGAGTACCCGTTTAGCCTCCCGATTAGGGTTACGTGAAGCCATGGGTGCAGGTGGTGGATGAAGTTGAAGAGAAGCCGACAGATAATTGTGGGTTATGGTCTCCAGCTTCACGACGGTAGGTAGAGGATCTTTTTTTTTTTTTTTGAGGAGACAATGGCTACGGTCAATGACCAGTATGGTCACTGCGAAGAAGGAAAGCAAAGGCAAACTACCTTCTTCGCAGATGCCAAGAACATTATGTTTTGCGATACCATCGACATTCAGAGAAACGGTGTAAATGGGTGCTCCATAGGAGCAGCCTCGCCCGGTGGGGATAGTTATGTGCACGAGGTGACTCCAGACCGTCAGCAGGCTATTAGGTGCAAAATATTATCATTAAAGGTAGGAACCTGGGATGTCAGAACAATGAATGCAGATGGACAATTAGATGACATCAAACAAGAAATGGGAAGAGAGAAAATTAATATATTAGGAATGTGTGAAACCAGATGGAGAGGGGCAGGGAACAAGACAGGAGAGGATTGTAAGATTATTTATTCTGGAGGAGAAGATCTACAAAGTGGTTTAGCCATTATGTTGGATCGGAAAACATCAAATTCTATTAAAGATTATTGGGCAGAGTTCTATTAGTAAAAGTAAACGGAAGACCTTTTAACGTAAATGTCATTCAAATATATGCCCCAAAAAGTGTATACAGTGAAGAAAGTGTAGACGAATCATATAATGACATATAGCGTGCTTTGAAGTAATGTAAAAAATCAGAAATAAATATTATAATGGGTGACTTCAACGCAAAAGTGGGAAATCAAGGCGATGGGTGCATCGTAGGTAACCATGCTTTGGGAGAGCGAAGCGAAACTGGACACAGATTTGTAGAATGGTCAAAAGAACAAGAAATGGTTGTAGGAAAACCCTGGTTTAAACAACATCCTAGACGATTATGGACATGAGGGAGTCCAGACAGCAGAATTAAAAACCAGATAGATTACATCGTGATTAGCAGAAGGTTTCGAAATGCGCTAACAGTTGTAAACACAGTTCACAATGCAGAGAGTTACAGTGATCACAGATTAATTACAGGTACACTGAGGGTAAAGTTAAAGAAAGTCAAGTATACAACCGGAAACACTAAATATGATTTGTGCAAACTGAAAACTGACAAAGAAATGCAAGATAATTTTTAAAAAAATAAGTAAAAAACAATATTGATATATTGTCTGATCTAGAGATCCTATTCCAAGATGTGGATGATCGATGGGAAATGTTGAAGAATTCAATCAGTTTAGCTGCAGAAAAACCTATTCCAAAATTAAAGAAAGTGGGTCGTCAGACATGGGTGACTGAAGAAATTTTACAGCTAATGGAAACAAGAATACAGAAAGAAAATAATCCTGCCAAATATAAAGAAATTCACAGAAAAGTCAGAACGTTATGTAAGGAGGCAAAAGAAGTATGGCCCGAGAAAATTGCATAGCAATTTAAAAACAAGACAACAGTAAAAATACCAAAGTAATGCACAAAAGAATTCAGGAGCTTACTAATCAAAGAACACAGACATCAACATGCTGCCTAAAGACAAAAGATAGAAAAATCATAATAGAAAAAGATCAAATTTTACATGTATGGATAGATTATTTGAAACACCCTTATGATGATAACAGATTATAACAGTGTGATATTCAAAATAATAATGAAGGACCATCAATTTTGAAGATGGAGGTTTAGACAGCATCACAACAGAAATTATTAATGCTTTAGAAGAATACGGAATAGATAAATCTACCAGACTCCTGAATACCATATATGATACTGAAGATATACCTCATGAATTATGTAATTCTGTATTTATTGCAATCCCAAAGAAAGAAGGAGCTTTGGAATGTGATCAACATCCAACAATTACTATAATGAGTCATATCACGAAGATTTTGCTAAGAATTATCATGCAAAGAGTCAGGAAGAAAATACAACCTGAAATAGGAGAGGAACAATGTGGGTGTGAAGAAGGCAAGGGCACAGTAAATGCTGTGTAGATGCTGAGAACAGTAATTGAACGTTCTATAGAAGTAAACAAAGATCTACACCTCTGATTTATTGACTACAAAAAGGCATTCGATAAAGTGAACATGTCAACATGATAAGAATGCTTGAAAACCTACAAATTGATGGAAAAGACCTTAGACATGTAAATAACATATATTGGAAACAACAAGCTGCCATAAGAATTGATAATTAAGTAGATCAATATCAGCCTATTAAGAGAGGTGTGAGACAGGGATGTGTAATGTCTCCAGATATTTTTTTCCCTGTACAGTGAAAATATTTTCAGAAATATAGAAGATATTGAAGGAATCAACACTGGGGGCCTATTCATCAATAACATTAGATATGCAGATTATACAGTTTTGATTGCAGACAATGAACAGGACCTGCAAAATTTAGTAGATGCGGTTTTTGCACACAGTGAACAACTAGGGTTAGAACTATTCATCAATAACATTAGATATGCAGATTATACAGTTTTGATTGCAGACAATGAACAGGACCTGCAAAATTTAGTAGATGCGGTTTTTGCACACAGTGAACAACTAGGGTTAGAACTGAATTGTAAGAAGACACAAATTATGGTCGTCACTAGGAAGGAAGAAATAGCACAATGCAATATACAAGAACATGGGTATATTCTTAAACAAGTGAATCGGTACAGCTATCTCGGAACAGTCATACCATCTGATGGGAGATGCCTTTAAGAGATTAGAACAAGAATTACCATGGCGAAGGTGGCCTTTTGTAAGATGAAAAACATACTGACCAATAAAAAGATATCAATTGAAACGAGAAAAAAGAGTGTTGAAGTGCTACATAGAACCTTTACTTTTATATGGATGTGAAGCGTGGATAATGAGCAGACAAGCTGAAAAAACATCAGATGGATGTAGAAGTGTGGTTTCTGAGGAAAATGCAAAGAATACCATGGACAGACAGAAAAACCAATGAACAAGTCCTACAAGAAACAAATGAAGATCGTAAACTGATTAGAGACATTAGATGTAGGCAGTCAAAAAGTTTTGGGCATGTTATGTGAAGAAATGAATTGGTGAACTTGGTGACAACTGGCAAGATCGAATTGAGGAGACCAAAGGGAGGACCAAGAATTAAATACCTGCATGGCTTGGCCACGTGGCATGGTTGAGACAGAAACACGGAGCTAATCCGCGACTCTAGTGATCGATTGAGATGGCAAAACATGACCGCCCACGCTTATCTGAATGGCACATGATGACGCTGATGCTGGAAACGAATGAATGATCGATATCTCAGTCAGCACCATGATATCTACGAGTCAGCCGTACATTGCGGAGATTTCTGCGTTTGGTGAACACCATATCGAGTTGGTGCCAGTCCTTTGATCTTGTTGCTTCCATGACACCTTGTGTTGTTGTTGTTTGTCACAGAAGGTGTTGGTCACGCACAGATTATGCTGGCTACAGAATTCCAAGTGACGCTGTCCATTGTCATTGATCTTCCCAACGCCAAACTGTCCTAGACATGAAGGAAGGCCAAGATTTGTGGTCGGAGCCAACCCTGGCATTGAAATCCCCCAGGATAAAATTATGTTGATTTTCTGGTGTTTCGCTGACCACTTTGCTAAGGTCGACATAAAACTTATTTTTTTATTCTGATGCTGCAATTACTTTTGGGGCATAAACGTATATAAGACTAACTGGGCCTGCTTCTGTCTGGAGTTGGAGCTTCAGTATTCTTTCAGTACCATCACTTGGTAATATGATACACTTGAGCAGCTTGTTTCTGATAGCGAAGCCAACTCCATGATCCCTGGTCTCTCCGCACGGCTTGCCATGCCAGTAGAAAGTGAAGACCCTCTCCTTGATGTTTCCAGATTCTCAGAGTCTGGTCTCTTGCAGGTCGACAATGTATATCCCCGGTCTGAGCAGTTCTTTGTTTATCACTGTAGCTTGCGGGCATCGACAATCTCGTTTAGATCGTCTGAGATGCCGGGGATCATGGTTCTTATGTTCAATGTTCCCAACCGTAGGGCCGGCTTTTTAGTCTTGTTGCTAGGTGTATAAATTGCGCCCATGTGTTAGGATTTTGTCCCTAAGCTCCACACACTCTCATGAGCTGATGAACCGTGGCGGGACAGAACCTTATTGACTGGAAGCTACTCCTGGAGCCTTGCTCTACGCCAATCGATCATTAAGTCTTATAACCGATAACTGCTGAATCCCGTGTAGTGTCACCGCTGTTACGCGGTGCTGAAGTGATGTTAATAGCAATAGTAGCAGTAGTAGTAGTGGTAGTATTAGCAGCTGTTGTGGGGTTGGCGATAGTACTTATAGAGGTAGTGGTAGCAGTAGTAGTGTTTTAGTAGTACTGATAGTAGTAGTAGTAGTAGTAGTAGTAGTAGTAGTAGTAGTAGTAGTAGTAGTAGTAGTAGTAGTAGTAATAGTAGTAGTAGTAGTAGTAGTAGTAGTAGTAGTAGTAGTAGTAGTAGTAGTAGTAGTAGTAGTAGTAGTAGTGGCAGCAGTAGTAGTGATAGCTGAAGTGTTGATGGTAGTGGTTGTAGTAGCAGCAGTTGTTGTGTTAGCAGTAGTGTTAGTGCTAGTAGTATTGGCCATAGTAGTAGTGGTGTTATTAATAGTGGTGGTAGTGGTAGTTGTTGAAGTGGTAGTAACAGTAGTAGTAGTAATAGTGGTGTTAGTGGTAGTAGTATTGGTGGTAGTATTATTGGTGGTAGTAGTAGTTGTTGTAGTAGTAGTGATAGTAGAATTTATGTTTGTTGTTTTGGGGTAGTGGTAGTTGTGGTAATGGTGGTAGTGGTGGGATTGGGTGTAGTAGTGGTTGTAGTAGTAGTGGAAGTAGTTGTGGGCATAGTAGTAGTAGTGGTGGTAGTAATAGTGGTGGTCGTAGTAGTGGTGGTTCCATTGTTTATAGTAGTGGCAGTAGTAGTAGTAGTGGGAGTAGTAGTGGTGATGGTAGTAGTTCTACTAGTGGTAGTTGTAGTCGTGGTAATAGTAGTAGTGGTAGTTGTTGTAGTGATGATAGTAGTAGTGGTAGTATTAGTAGTGGTGTAAGTATTGGTTGTAGTAGTGGTAGTAGTAGAGATTTTTGTAGTAGTTTTTATGAAAGTTGTTGTCGTATTGGTGGTGGTAGTAGTTATGGTGGTAGTGGTAGTAGTGGTGGTATTAATGATTGTGGTTGTATTTCGGCGACAAAAGCAACAGCAAACTATTTATTTTAATGATGTATTTTTTTTTTACTGCTATGATGATTAGCATGGTAATGTTTCAGATGATTTCATTTATAATTCATTTTTGTGAATATGTATATTTATTCACACCCGTGTGCATGTTTTTGTGTTTGTTTGCATGTTTATAATAGACACTTACCCAACAGGAACGGACTCCTATTATATTGAAGCCTATGGAGAGGATTGCCAAAAGTATCACCCATTTCGTTAACATGTTCATCATTAGCGTCGTCTGTGAGTAGTCTATTGTGTGTAGCTGCTGTTAAAACATAAATAAGTCACTAGGGCAACCATATAATACACAGACAACATATTTATTGTAAAAATGAAAATGAGACTGGTAAAATCACAACAATGCATTTGTTGCAGCAGTTGAAAGTCGCCTTTCGGTAACTTCAATCGATGTGGTAAAGATGGGTTCAGGCACGTCTTTGTCCTTCAGCCAGCGATGTCTAAGTGATTATCACATCCAAACAGTGACTGACTTCATTAACACGCACATAGTCCTGGTCACTATAAATTAGTTGTCAACTCAGTCCTGTAGTTTTTACATAGATTTAATCAGCAACACTGCTTAATACAGAATGATGAAAGGTGATCATTGTTCGCCCAATCTCCCCCCCCCTCTCTCTCTCTCTCTCTCTCTCTCTCTCTCTCTCTCTCTCTCTCTCTCTCTCTCTCTCTCTCTCTCTCTCTCTCTCTCTTCTTTCCTACCACAACAGACAGATGCGCATCTGTACCCGATACATATTTAATCCTTTCTTGGGTTAATAATTATAAAATGCGAAAATCTATCTTGTAAACGAATTAATAGTTATTACGAATTTTCTTGTAGGACTTGCTCATTTGGGTTTTCTGTTTGTCCCTGGCTTTCTGTGCATTTTCCTCAGAAACCAATCTCCACTGCCAATAGATGTAGCACTTCAACACTCTCTTTCTCGTTGGGGTAGCATTGTAGGGGTATTCCCTTTTCAAAGGATAAGTGAGGCGCTCTACTTACGGTGTCCTGACACAATGAATACATTAGTAACACATCTGTCCTGCTGACGTCCCTTTTATCGATTGCTTGAATGTTTACACACAAGTTCGACTATTGCCTAGTTGATAGGACTTTCAGTCATACTGTCGACAAAGGCATTCTCTTCTTACATGAAAGGCATAATATGAATTTAGCTGCTGTAGCGGTGCTCTTACGCTCACAATTTTCCCCTGCCTAATAACCTTCAAGCCGTGTCGGCCCCGAAGACGGCCTCGTCACATGATCGTCCTTAACCTCGCTTCATGCGGGCTGATTAGTATCCATAATAATATCATGATTCAATCTCTAGTGAGTTGCTTCTCAGTCACTAACTCTTTACTTCTTATTTACTCTGTCTGATTTTGTTCTTAACTCTTTACCGAGCTATTTTCAGATCATAGCACATATCCTATTATATGATTATTATACTTTTAAATTTGTTCTATATTTTCATGCAATTCTTTCGTGTTGTGTTTTATGCCTAGATCCTCTATTTCTTTACATATTTTTAAAACCTACTCTTCTATGATAACTCTATACACATGACGCATTTCATTGTATATTAATGTTTATTCTGGAGTGTTCTTTGCTTTCTTCCTTTGAGTCATTTTGCTCGAGATTCCATCGGTTATCCACAATTTTTTTTTTTTTTTTTTTTTTTTTTTAAATCGCATATCCTTTTACAGGACATCGCTGTCAACATCAGCATCTTTCAGCTGATTGTTGATTTCTTGGCAAGATTACCCTCAGTAGTTTTCCATTGCTTTCTGAGCGGCCGGCTCAGTTATCCCGCAAGTCATCAGCGGGGGTAGAACCACTTCCTGTTCTCGCCCCTGCGAGAACCTGCGTGGATAAACGGAATTACGGAGAAAGTCGTGTAACCCCTCGGCCAGAGAGACCGGCATCCACAATTACTTGTTCTTATTTTCCTTTGCACGTAAGTTGGAATTTGTAATCTTTATGCTAGTTTTTACACATCACCATTTTGTACTAATTTTCCTCTCAGGAGATTCATGTCGGTATTGTCCATTTGTAAATTTTTAGCCTTAATTGTTGTAACCCCTCATCAAGTGTGATTAGTTTATTGGCCATCTGATCACACGTGTGTGATAATAGTGCAATGTGGTCGGTGAAGTCCAAATCAACAAGGTGCTTAACCAGAGTCCATCGAATTCCATTTCCAGATGTTGTTGTTGTCTTCATAGCCTAGTCTATAGTTAGTAAAAAGATGTACATAGTTAAAATACTACACAAACGTATTTAGCTCCACCATATCCTATAAAGCTGTGAAGTTTCTTTAGTCACAGATCTATAATTAACAGCATACATATACTTATTTATCGTCAATTCGTCCTGGCAAGACGCTGTGAAGCTTCTAGTCAAAGATGTGTATAATTTACAGCATAAATATACTTATTTAACTTCAAATTATAATAACAAGGAGTTGTGAAGTTTGTAGTTACAGATACGAATAGTCAACAGCCTAAATTGCTTTACCTTGCAGATAGAATGCTTTCTGAATTGTGCAGCTAAATTTGTCAATTGTTGTGCAGATAAAATCACAAACGCCAACCATGATTATAAAACCTTACAATATATTTAAATTTTTGACAATTTAACGTTCGTGATTGATGACTACACCTGTTGTTTATTACTCGTCTTCAATGTTGTCGTTGCTTTTTTAATGACATGTTTATTTCACGTCGATGCAGCAGGTGGATCTAATTATGGTACCACATAAGATTGCCGGGGAATGAATATGTTGAGTTGATTTATTTTGTTGTTTCGGGATTTGAGATTTAAATATTGAGCACAACCCACTACTGGCAACGCTGATCGTATTCTGATATTAACCTAAGGCCTATCCACGTCAATATGGAAGCATTATATTCGAGTTTCGCTCTCGTTTGAGCTCGTCAGTATTGCATATCCTTGACCGGACCCAGAAACAAACCCCGGATCACCGGCGTGAGAAGCGGGTGTGTAAACATTATACCACACGGCACACGCTGGACACGGCCAAATTATCACAAAATAATATTACAACGTCACCCATCGTAGGCTGTAGCTCAAGATTTGCCCGATCGCCGCGACTGAAGTCGTCAATCGATGTGGACCCGAACGATCAGGTCTTTTAACTGGCAAGGCACACCAGGCCGCCTAAATTCCAGCGAGCAATAATCAAATTGATTTATTTTGTTGTTTCGGGATTTGAGATTTAAATATTGAGCACAACCCACTACTGGAAACGCTGATCGTATTCTGATTGAGCTATGAAACGACATAACTGCACTCAAGAGATTCCCACATGCGCTCCATCGCCTCGTCCAACAGCCAGCCAAAAGTCATCCTGCTAATGGTTTTCCATCTGATTGAAAGTTCTCCTGGTCTTACCTCTCAGTTTTGAGATTCGTCCACAACCCCCTGCCGATCTCCCACCAAATCATTCTCTCCACATACGGGTGCTCAATCTGTTCCACCATTTTCTCCACCTGGTCCGACATGCGTCGGACCACCTCTAACTTGTCCATAGGTAATCTACCACCTAGAGGTGCATTCCCTGGCCGCCTGTCAGCCTGTTATTTCCCCCTCAATCCCGCATGACCAAAGCTGGACATCCATTCAATTCTCACAATCTATGACCTCTGAAGCGAGGCAAGCTATTCCTCACGAAACATTCCTTTCTCCACGTTACTAAGCATATTCCGTGAGAACGTAGTGAATTCAATGAGTGTTGCAGCGGTGTCTTCCATCCATCGGAAGACTACTGTTACTGCTTCCACCTCCATTCTCATCCCGGAGGTTGTAGTTTCTTATGCCAGACTCTCTCTCTTTTCAAGCATCGTTCAATAGGTTCCGCATTGAAACCCCAGTAGTACACAATGTGGTATTTGAGTCGCAAATAAGGATCCGAATCCTTCTGGTGACATAATTTTTTTACTATATGAAGGGTATAGCTCCGCATAGAAAGCGGAGCCATAGCGGACCACATTTTCAAGGGATATAACTCATGAATAAATAATCGAACGTATTTTTGTTCTGTTACTTTCCTTTTTGTGTGATAAATTTTATATCTTTAAAAATTTATATTTGCTGGTATTATTGATTGTAGCGGGGTGGGGCTTTAAAAAAAATATCATCATACTAGTGATGCTGTTAAGGTAGAGTGCTCTTCCTCCTCAGTTTTTTTCGTCTTCATTCGTTATCTGTATTGGGCATAAAAACTATCTCGTCAGGTACATACTGCACCAACCATTCCTACACCAACAGTCGAAGAGCCTGTTCCTCTGTACGCCACAAACAATTGTATTTACCAATTCACATGTAGATGCCAGGCCGTTTACATTGGTCGAACGGAGAGACAGCTTAACAAACGGGTGTCAGAACACATACCTCAATGGGTCAACAAGATACAACACATAGGAGATGCTAGCCGCGAGGAGCCGACACACCGGAAGCTCCCGGCGTCTTCAATCGGCAGGCACATTGTGGCCAGTGGCCATGTTGTGTTCAGAGACACTGCATTTCGCGTGTTGTTTAGAACACAAAATACTCACTTGTTAAAATTTGCAGAAGCAATTATGATCTATCAACGCAAGCCAGAATTGTGTAAACAGAAAGACATGTTAGTCAGCTTAAAATTACCGTGGTAGATAAGTGACATTACTGTGCGAAATTGTGTATATTTCAACTTGAAGGATTTATCTAGTAATTTCACGTAAGTTGTGTGATTTCTGCAGTATGTACCTGACGAGATGCAGCGAAATATGCCAGGCAATAAATCGTGCAATCTATTGTTTGTGTCTTCGTTATTCAAATTCACTACGGGAAAACATTGTTTTGAATAAAAACTATCATCATTCCATTGATGATGTGTAAGGAATAGGGTTACAGTGCAAGCCTTCGGGGAAGTCTAGGGAGCGGCGGTCGTGGGTGTAGGAGTTCAGGGGTGGAGCGTGAGGTGTCGTCGTGTGGGGTGGGGCGAGGGGTTTCGAACCTCGAGCCGCGGCGGGTGTCATATGAAAACCTTAATAAGTAAGAATGAAAATTTAGCGGTTATTAGTGATCTGTAGAAAGTCGTAGTGTTGTAAACACTATCATCAAACGGGTTACAAATGAAAACCTTAAAAAGTAAAATGATCGATATTATTGATTTTAGCGGGTATAGCTTAGTAAAATTCGTTGGAAACGGGTGGGTAGCGGTTATTACTGATCTGTAGATTGTCGTAGTAGTGTAAACACTACTATCATGGGGTTACAAATGAAAACTTTGAAAAGATAAAGATGGCCGATATTAATAATTTTTACAGGTATAGCTTAGTGAAATTCGTTGGTAAGGGGTGGGTAGCGGGTATTAGTGATCTGTAGAGTATCGTAGTGGTGTAAACACTATCAGCATGTGGGTTACAACTGAAACCCGTAAAAAAGGTGAAGACCGCCCATATTGTGGATTTTAGCGGGTATAGCTAAGTAAAATTTGTTGGTAAGTGGTGAGTAGCGGTTATTAGTGGTCCGTAGCGGTCGTAGTATTGGAAACACTATCATCATACGGGTTACAAATGAACACTTTAGAAAGTGAAGATGGTCGGTGTTATTGATTGTAGGTGGTATAACTTAGTGAAAGTAGTTAGTAAATGGTGGGTAGCGGCTATTAGAGCTATGTAGTGTGTCGTAGTGACCTATACAATATCATCATACAGGTTACAAATGAAAACCTTAAAAAGTAAAGGTGACCTCTATTATTGATTGTAGCAGGTATAGCTTATTGAAATTCAATGGTAAGGGGTGGGTAGCTGTTATTAGTGGTCCGTAGAGTGTCATAGTGGTGTAAACACTATCATCACAAGGTTACAAATGGAAACCTTAAAAAGTAACAATGACCAATAATATAGATTGCAGCGGGTATAGCTTAGTGAAATTTATTGGGAAGGGTGGATAGCAGTTATTAGGGTATGTAGAGTGTCGTAGTTGCCTATACACTATAATCACACAGGTTACAAATGAAACCCTTAAAAAGTAAAAATGGCCGATACCATAGATGATAGCGGGTATAGCTTAGATAAATTCATTGGTAAGGGGTGGGTAGCGCTTATTAGTGGTCTGTAGAGTGTCGTAGTGGCCTATACACTACCATCACATAGGCTTCAAATGAAAACATTAAAAAGGTAAAAATGGCCGGTATTATCAGATGTAGCGAGTATGGCTTAGTGAAATTCATTGGTAAGGGGTTTGTGAGTGGAGCAAAGGTTAGATAGGTGGTTCTGATCATTGTTAAGGGTGGTCTAGTGGGGCAGTGGTAGATAAATACGTCAGTTCCTTGATAATAGCCACAGGGTAAGACTCATATTAAAGTCTAAAGATTGAACTCTTAGGTGGCTGATCTGAGGGTGACGGCCTGGGTCACACATTACTCATCAGTATGTCGGTGGGAGTGAACATAGTGAACGTGTTCAGACATGTCTTTAGGGCTAACCGGAGGATGACTCAAAGCGTGCTTACCACATAACGATACACATGGGTAATGGTCACAACGGAGCAAGTATGCTCTGCTTCCGGTCGCATTGTAATGACTACAACCAGAGCACGTGCTAACTGGCTAAAGCCTATCAACGATTGCATCGCATCCGATCACATGTGATAATGGCAAAGCCAGACCACGTGGCTAAAGCCGCTCAAAGAAGGCGCTGTATCCGGTACACATGGGTAATGGTAACATCCGATGAAATATGGCGCTGCTTCCGGTCGCATGTGTAATGACTACAACCAGACCACATGCTCATTTGCTACAAGTGGTCAACGATGGCGTCGCATCCGATCACACGTGATAATGCAGAAACCATACCACGTGGCTAAAACCGATCAAAGATGGCGCTCCATCAGTTCACGTCTCTTATGGGATACAACCGAAACACGTTATTAATGACTCAACCTGTCAAAGATGGACTCGCACACGGTCACATGACCAGGCAGTGTATACTATTCTGCTGAGTCATTCTACATCAGCAGATATCAGGTATGTAGCGTTCACCATTCACCGTCTAGAAGTACCGGTCTCAGTGAACAGTGACCAGTTTACAATGCTACAAGTCGCTAGCGGTAAGGTGGCTTTTTGATAAAACTTTCACATTTTCGTTGTATTTCTCCAAGTAGGCATATGGGTAACACCGGCAATGTCCCACACAGGAACGCCTCGAGCACTGATTTTTGCATTTGCCAATAGCAACTAATGAATGATACAGTCGAGACACGAGTGTAATGACACAGTAGGTTAAAAAAAAATACAGAGGTAATCGAAGAAAGCAACGTGCAAACTAACCCACAAAATAGTCCAGAGGGGGAAAGAAATTCGTTCTGGTGCATGTGTGGTCGGCGAGTGCCACGAATAGAGATTGTCTTCTACAGTCAACTGGTCGTTATATACACTGTCATTGGCGTATCGCTATTCAATCTGTCTCGAAACAGCGTCGACGCAGTCGAGGGGGAAGTTGTGGATAGCTCTTCTAAACAGCTGCCTGGGGTACATGCTACCAAACCCTAAAATATGAGCTTCATCTTGATTGATTGATTGATTGATCTAGGAACCCACATCACAGCATTCGGGACATTCCCATAAGCGCTCCGTCCCCATACTCAGCAACCAGCGAAGAGTTCCAACACTAATAGTTCCAGTAGCAATCTGATTATATGTCCGTCTCGCCTTTTCCCTGAGAGTCGAGCGTCGGCCAGATCCCCTCGTCACTCCTCGCTGCCTCATTCTAACCAGACTATGGTTCTACTTGATATTACCGAATAATGCTTCGCCGAACATGTTTCCCAAGAACACACCAGGTCACTATTTCGTCAAGTTGCTGCCGACTATTGAGGTGAGTCAACATTTCGAAGTGGGTGAGGCCGAAATGCAATTCCTCAACTACTACAGCAATGTGCTAGGGAATGAAGTATGGCTAAGATACATCCCACCAAACGGTAGAGTGATAAGAAAGGCGTGTCCACTGGGCCTATAAAGTTAACCAGTCGCGTTTATAGCTGCACTAAATCGACTAATGAAAGATCGGAAGGTGGACAATCAGCTCTGTGTTCTATTTCATTTCGAAAATGCATCAAAGAAAGTCATCGTGAAAATACTTGAACCCGGGGCCACTATTACATTTAGTGAGAAGTTGCAAGAGATACTAGATACAATTGAAGGTGAAGGGGCGAGGGACTTGAATAACGACCTGCAAAATGTATATGTCTACTGCGATCTCATTGCGGGGAGACCAGTCGGAGACGTCATGGTCCCACTACTAAGGACGGTTCCTATCATGAATCAGTGCTCGACCTAAGTGTTTCGCGCCTACGACAAACCTCACTACATACCGCTATGTCGTTACTCCTTCGATATGGTGGAAATACTTTTAACCACTGATACGGGCACAAAAGTCTCATTCTCTACCAGGACTTCAGTGCTGACGTTACATTTTCGAGTTCGGAAGAGATCAGACCTAGAATAATGATGAAATACATGGTGTTACGTCGAAATCCCAGACTGTCCGAAGACATGATGTACCTGACACTCAGATGATTATCTTTCACATTTGCGTTGTGTTTCTCCAAGTAGGCATACGGTTAACCTAACAATACTAGTATAATACAAGGGATATATGGTGCTAAATGCATATATCTGAAGAGACAAGCCATACGAGTATTAAAACACTTACATATAAACAAGATGGTTATAATATACTTACAGTCATGTCTTCAATAGCTGACTAGTCCTCAAAACAAAGAAAACTACAGTGGGTGTGAGAAGACTGTATATGTATAGCACTATTATTCTGACTTCACAGACAGTAGTTCACGGTGACTGCAACGTAAGTAACACGGCACCCTCTGCGCTACCTATTTAATCATGGTTAGTGGTCATGGGGCGAACATGATCCGCATTCTCCAAACCAGCTCAAACATACAACGGGTCAACGAGCGGTTAGTAGAACGCTTCGTCACGCCATACGGACAGCCTCGTTAGCGTAATCTGAACCGCTTGACCTATGAAACTGGTTGAAACCGGTTTTACGCTTGGCTCAAAAACTAGTATACAAACCCGAGGCTGGTAACACTCAAGCATTGTGATCCGAAGATGACTACAGACCTCAAGACTATGCCTGCTAACTGGGTCTACATTACTCATAGTTATGAGACTATTAGGCCAGTGGGCGGTGGTGATAAGGCCGTGTTTGTCTCATCCTACAGAGGAACGAGCACGTTACACATCCGGAGATTCTACGGTGAAGCCGACAAGAAGTTCCCGACTAAGACGGGTATGACACTTACTCGGCAAGAATATGAACAGATGATCGCCATTCATCGAAAGATCCTAGCTGACTTTGACAGACGCAACCAAGTAACGGAGTCAAACATGATACTAAAAGAGGCAAGCAAGTCAGTCGCCAAACCATTCAAGTCAGTGCTCATGTCAAACAAGGCACTAACAGAAGCAATCAAGTTCAAAACACTCAAGTCAGTGCTAAAGTTGAACAAGGGACTAACGGAAACCACCAAGTAGACGCGTACTATACCGCCAGTTTTCAACCCACCTGCAGTCAGATGTGTGATGACCCATGCAACCAGATGTGTAATGAGCCCAATATCCAGCTGTTTGGTGTGCAACAAGACACCAAACGAAGCAATCAAGTCCAACACACTCAAGACAGTACTCAAGTCAAACAGGGTACTAACCGAAGCCACCAATTAGACGCATACTATACCGCCAGTTTTCAACCTAGCTACAGTCCGATGTGTGATGACCTATGCAACCAGCTGTGTGATGAGCCCAATATCCAGCTATGTGGATAAAAAAAAAAAAATTATGGTCACAAATCGGACTAAGACTAGATTAGGTCTTAAGGTGGGAGATAGAGTATTATTGTGGGGTCCAAGCAGGACCAATATGCTCGACGTAGGATGGCAAGGACCTTATCCCGTGGTCAGGGTAGTGTCCAAGACCAACTACGAGATCCGGATCGGGGGAATTTTGAGAATTTTCCATACAAATCTCCTGCGGAAAACCGAGGAGAGATCCGGTGACAAATCTCTGCACCTGTCGGCGATGTCAGTCACTAGTAACCCAGTTCGGAAGGGGTGGGTAACGTCGGATTCGGCGCGAGATACCCTGGACTCCGACCGACGATCGACTGACTGGCCCCGCTATCGAAAGAGATGGCCAGGGAAACCCGAGTCCAGAGGGTTCTGGGAAGACTATACCGTCCATCAAGGACGATACCGCAAATCCCGAGACATGTTTGTAGGGAGGCATAGCCGTAGTGACGACACTGGTACCGCCGGGAAGGGAAGATCCGTCGGTATGGCACCCCGTTGCGTACGCGAGTCGGATGGTCGTCCGGCCGAACGTAAGGACTCGACGGGCAAGCGCGGTTGTCGATCACTGATATGAGACGGGCTGTCCAAGTACTGCCCAAATTGATGGGGAGGTTGTACCTTTGAGGACACCGACAGACCATCAATCAAAGATGGGCTGGCCCACCTCCCGTAAGCTCAACGCGCGCTTGATGCGTTGGTCGTTGTTGCTTCAGCCCTACACCTTTACGGTGGAATACATTCCCGGTAAGGAGAATGTTGGGGCTGACTTTCTGTCTAGGCATCCAGTCCCAGAGGCAGAGGACGAGTTTGCTAGGAGTGAATATCCAGCAGGAGACAGTCGACGCGGTCAACTCTCTTAAGAGGGGGCCTATGTCATGGAACGGCTGAGAATTCACCTAGCAATACTCCCACAAGTCCAATTTATTAACTGCTGGTTAATATTTTGTTAACAAAATTTCCTACTTTTCATAAGTTTTGCATGAAATATTTCTTTACTTGATCAATTTTTTTTTAACTTTTGGTTAATAAAGTTTCCTACTTTTTTTATAAGTTTGTATGAAATTTGGCCAAACTTTTCACATTTGTTTAACAAAGTTTCCTACATTTTATGAGTTTGTTTGAAATTTGGTCAAACTTTTCACATCTGGACAACAAGATTTCCTAGTTTTCACCAGTTTGGGTGAGAAATTTATAAGTTTGGTTGTCACAATTTTTCATATTTGGTCAACAAAATTTTCTACTGTTTATGAATTTGGTTGAAATTTGGCCAAACTTTTCACATTTGGTTAACAATGTTTCCTACTTTTTATGAGTTTTGTTTGAAATGTGGCCAAACTTTTCATATTTTGTTAACAAAATTTTCCTATTTTTCATAAGTTTTGGATGAAATGTGTCCAAAATTTTCACATTTGGTTACCAACGTTTCCTACTTTTTAGAGGTTTGTTTGAAAGTTGGCAAAAATTTTCACGTTTGGTTAACAAAGTTTCCTACTTTTCATAGGTGTATGTGAAATTTAGCCAATCTTTTCATATCTGGACAACATTTTCTACTTTTCATAAGTTTGAGCGAAAGTTGGTCAAACTTTTCACGTTTGGTTAACAACATTTACAATTTTTTATAAGTTTGGTTTGAAATTTGGCTAACTTTTCCACATTTGGTTAACACAGTTTCCTACTTGTTGATGAGTGTTTTTGAACTTTGGAGAAACTTTTCGCATTTTGGTTAACAAATGTTCCTACTTTTCATAAGTTTGGCCGGGCTTTTCATAAGTTTGGTTGAACTTAGGCTAAAATTTCTTCATATTATGTTAACAAAAGTGTCCTACTTTTTATGTTTGGTTGAAATTTGGCCACACTTCTCACATTTGGTTAACACATTTTCTTACTTGGTCAAGATTTTTGTCATTTGGTTAACAAATTTTCCTACTTTTTATAAATTTGCTTGAAATGTGGCCAAATATTGTTTCCTTTTGGGTAATAGATTTTCCAACGTTTTGCAAAGTTTCCTACTTTTCATAATTTTGGTTGAGATATTTCAGACTATGGTCAACAGTGTTTTCTACTTTGGTTAACCCCATTTCCTTAGTTTTGTTGAAATATTTCTTGAATTTGTCATCAATATGTATCATTCTCTCATCACATGTCAACTATATACACCGTAAACACTAAACAATTCAACAACCAAGACGTAATTATAATATATGCCTGTTTATTTTACAGTATTTCAGTACATTTCACAGTATTTCAGTACATTTTACAAGAATAAAAAATGCATAATGTCATTATACGAAATGGATGATGTGATATGAGCTGGTATACGTACTATCATCACAACATTGTATTTTCACATACAGAGCTATACACATTGTATGTTGTTTCTGGGTTTCTTTACACATTGTCTGAGTAGGTTGGTTTTTCCGGCTGGTAGCCTGGTATGTATATGTCACTTGGTATGTAGTCATAAGACTGGTCTCCTGCTTGGTGGACTGACATCTGAGTATTGTAGACAACTGGGGCATCAATCATCTGAGTGTCGAGCACATCAAGCATCTGACTATTGGACTCATCACACAGCTGGTTGCATGGGTCATCACACATCTGACTGTAGCTAGGTTGAAAACTGGCGGTATAGTATGCGTCTAATTGGTGGCTTCGGTTAGTACCCTGTTTGACTTGAGTACTGTCTTGAGTGTGTTGGACTTGATTGCTTCGGTTGGTGTCTTGTTGCACATCACATAGCTGGATATTGGGCTCATCACACAGCTGGTTGCATAGGTCATCACACATCGGACTGTAGCTAGGTTGAAAACTGGCGGTATAGTATGCGTCTAATTGGTGGCTTCGGTTAGTACCCTGTTTGACTTGAGTACTGTCTTGAGTGTGTTGGACTTGATTGCTTCGTTTGGTGTCTTGTTGCACACCAAACAGCTGGATATTGGGCTCATTACACATCTGGTTGCATGGGTCATCACACATCTGACTGCAGGTGGGTTGAAAACTGGCGGTATAGTACGCGTCTACTTGGTGGTTTCCGTTAGTCCCTTGTTCAACTTTAGCACTGACTTGAGTGTTTTGAACTTGATTGCTTCTGTTAGTGCCTTGTTTGACATGAGCACTGACTTGAATGGTTTGGCGACTGACTTGCTTGCCTCTTTTAGTATCATGTTTGACTCCGTTACTTGGTTGCGTCTGTCAAAGTCAGCTAGGATCTTTCGATGAATGGCGATCATCTGTTCATATTCTTGCCGAGTAAGTGTCATACCCGTCTTAGTCGGGAACTTCTTGTCGGCTTCACCGTAGAATCTCCGGATGTGTAACGTGCTCGTTCCTCTGTAGGATGAGACAAACACGGCCTTATCACCACCGCCCACTGGCCTAATAGTCTCATAACTATGAGTAATGTAGACCCAGTTAGCAGGCATAGTCTTGAGGTCTGTAGTCATCTTCGGATCACAATGCTTGAGTGTTACCAGCCTCGGGTTTGTATACTAGTTTTTGAGCCAAGCGTAAAACCGGTTTCAACCAGTTTCATAGGTCAAGCGGTTCAGATTACGCTAACGAGGCTGTCCGTATGGCGTGACGAAGCGTTCTACTAACCGCTCGTTGACCCGTTGTATGTTTGAGCTGGTTTGGAGAATGCGGATCATGTTCGCCCCATGACCACTAACCATGATTAAATAGGTAGCGCAGAGGGTGCCGTGTTACTTACGTTGCAGTCACCGTGAACTACTGTCTGTGAAGTCAGAATAATAGTGCTATACATATACAGTCTTCTCACACCCACTGTAGTTTTCTTTGTTTTGAGGACTAGTCAGCTATTGAAGACATGACTGTAAGTATATTATAACCATCTTGTTTATATGTAAGTGTTTTAATACTCGTATGGCTTGTCTCTTCAGATATATGCATTTAGCACCATATATCCCTTGTATTATACTAGTATTGTTAGGTTAACCGTATGCCTACTTGGAGAAACACAACGCAAATGTGAAAGATAATCATCTGAGTGTCAGGTACATCATGTCTTCGGACAGTCTGGGATTTCGACGTAACACCATGTATTTCATCATTATTCTAGGTCTGATCTCTTCCGAACTCGAAAATGTAACGTCAGCACTGAAGTCCTGGTAGAGAATGAGACTTTTGTGCCCGTATCAGTGGTTAAAAGTATTTCCACCATATCGAAGGAGTAACGACATAGCGGTATGTAGTGAGGTTTGTCGTAGGCGCGAAACACTTAGGTCGAGCACTGATTCATGATAGGAACCGTCCTTAGTAGTGGGACCATGACGTCTCCGACTGGTCTCCCCGCAATGAGATCGCAGTAGACATATACATTTTGCAGGTCGTTATTCAAGTCCCTCGCCCCTTCACCTTCAATTGTATCTAGTATCTCTTGCAACTTCTCACTAAATGTAATAGTGGCCCCGGGTTCAAGTATTTTCACGATGACTTTCTTTGATGCATTTTCGAAATGAAATAGAACACAGAGCTGATTGTCCACCTTCCGATCTTTCATTAGTCGATTTAGTGCAGCTATAAACGCGACTGGTTAACTTTATAGGCCCAGTGGACACGCCTTTCTTATCACTCTACCGTTTGGTGGGATGTATCTTAGCCATACTTCATTCCCTAGCACATTGCTGTAGTAGTTGAGGAATTGCATTTCGGCCTCACCCACTTCGAAATGTTGACTCACCTCAATAGTCGGCAGCAACTTGACGAAATAGTGACCTGGTGTGTTCTTGGGAAACATGTTCGGCGAAGCATTATTCGGTAATATCAAGTAGAACCATAGTCTGGTTAGAATGAGGCAGCGAGGAGTGACGAGGGGATCTGGCCGACGCTCGACTCTCAGGGAAAAGGCGAGACGGACATATAATCAGATTGCTACTGGAACTATTAGTGTTGGAACTCTTCGCTGGTTGCTGAGTATGGGGACGGAGCGCTTATGGGAATGTCCCGAATGCTGTGATGTGGGTTCCTAGATCAATCAATCAATCAATCAAGATGAAGCTCATATTTTAGGGTTTGGTAGCATGTACCCCAGGCAGCTGTTTAGAAGAGCTATCCACAACTTCCCCCTCGACTGCGTCGACGCTGTTTCGAGACAGATTGAATAGCGATACGCCAATGACAGTGTATATAACGACCAGTTGACTGTAGAAGACAATCTCTATTCGTGGCACTCGCCGACCACACATGCACCAGAACGAATTTCTTTCCCCCTCTGGACTATTTTGTGGGTTAGTTTGCACGTTGCTTTCTTCGATTACCTCTGTATTTTTTTTTTAACCTACTGTGTCATTACACTCGTGTCTCGACTGTATCATTCATTAGTTGCTATTGGCAAATGCAAAAATCAGTGCTCGAGGCGTTCCTGTGTGGGACATTGCCGGTGTTACCCATATGCCTACTTGGAGAAATACAACGAAAATGTGAAAGTTTTATCAAAAAGCCACCTTACCGCTAGCGACTTGTAGCATTGTAAACTGGTCACTGTTCACTGAGACCGGTACTTCTAGACGGTGAATGGTGAACGCTACATACCTGATATCTGCTGATGTAGAATGACTCAGCAGAATAGTATACACTGCCTGGTCATGTGACCGTGTGCGAGTCCATCTTTGACAGGTTGAGTCATTAATAACGTGTTTCGGTTGTATCCCATAAGAGACGTGAACTGATGGAGCGCCATCTTTGATCGGTTTTAGCCACGTGGTATGGTTTCTGCATTATCACGTGTGATCGGATGCGACGCCATCGTTGACCACTTGTAGCAAATGAGCATGTGGTCTGGTTGTAGTCATTACACATGCGACCGGAAGCAGCGCCATATTTCATCGGATGTTACCATTACCCATGTGTACCGGATACAGCGCCTTCTTTGAGCGGCTTTAGCCACGTGGTCTGGCTTTGCCATTATCACATGTGATCGGATGCGATGCAATCGTTGATAGGCTTTAGCCAGTTAGCACGTGCTCTGGTTGTAGTCATTACAATGCGACCGGAAGCAGAGCATACTTGCTCCGTTGTGACCATTACCCATGTGTATCGTTATGTGGTAAGCACGCTTTGAGTCATCCTCCGGTTAGCCCTAAAGACATGTCTGAACACGTTCACTATGTTCACTCCCACCGACATACTGATGAGTAATGTGTGACCCAGGCCGTCACCCTCAGATCAGCCACCTAAGAGTTCAATCTTTAGACTTTAATATGAGTCTTACCCTGTGGCTATTATCAAGGAACTGACGTATTTATCTACCACTGCCCCACTAGACCACCCTTAACAATGATCAGAACCACCTATCTAACCTTTGCTCCACTCACAAACCCCTTACCAATGAATTTCACTAAGCCATACTCGCTACATCTGATAATACCGGCCATTTTTACCTTTTTAATGTTTTCATTTGAAGCCTATGTGATGGTAGTGTATAGGCCACTACGACACTCTACAGACCACTAATAAGCGCTACCCACCCCTTACCAATGAATTTATCTAAGCTATACCCGCTATCATCTATGGTATCGGCCATTTTTACTTTTTAAGGGTTTCATTTGTAACCTGTGTGATTATAGTGTATAGGCAACTACGACACTCTACATACCCTAATAACTGCTATCCACCCTTCCCAATAAATTTCACTAAGCTATACCCGCTGCAATCTATATTATTGGTCATTGTTACTTTTTAAGGTTTCCATTTGTAACCTTGTGATGATAGTGTTTACACCACTATGACACTCTACGGACCACTAATAACAGCTACCCACCCCTTACCATTGAATTTCAATAAGCTATACCTGCTACAATCAATAATAGAGGTCACCTTTACTTTTTAAGGTTTTCATTTGTAACCTGTATGATGATATTGTATAGGTCACTACGACACACTACATAGCTCTAATAGCCGCTACCCACCATTTACTAACTACTTTCACTAAGTTATACCACCTACAATCAATAACACCGACCATCTTCACTTTCTAAAGTGTTCATTTGTAACCCGTATGATGATAGTGTTTCCAATACTACGACCGCTACGGACCACTAATAACCGCTACTCACCACTTACCAACAAATTTTACTTAGCTATACCCGCTAAAATCCACAATATGGGCGGTCTTCACCTTTTTTACGGGTTTCAGTTGTAACCCACATGCTGATAGTGTTTACACCACTACGATACTCTACAGATCACTAATACCCGCTACCCACCCCTTACCAACGAATTTCACTAAGCTATACCTGTAAAAATTATTAATATCGGCCATCTTTATCTTTTCAAAGTTTTCATTTGTAACCCCATGATAGTAGTGTTTACACTACTACGACAATCTACAGATCAGTAATAACCGCTACCCACCCGTTTCCAACGAATTTTACTAAGCTATACCCGCTAAAATCAATAATATCGATCATTTTACTTTTTAAGGTTTTCATTTGTAACCCGTTTGATGATAGTGTTTACAACACTACGACTTTCTACAGATCACTAATAACCGCTAAATTTTCATTCTTACTTATTAAGGTTTTCATATGACACCCGCCGCGGCTCGAGGTTCGAAACCCCTCGCCCCACCCCACACGACGACACCTCACGCTCCACCCCTGAACTCCTACACCCACGACCGCCGCTCCCTAGACTTCCCCGAAGGCTTGCACTGTAACCCTATTCCTTACACATCATCAATGGAATGATGATAGTTTTTATTCAAAACAATGTTTTCCCGTAGTGAATTTGAATAACGAAGACACAAACAATAGATTGCACGATTTATTGCCTGGCATATTTCGCTGCATCTCGTCAGGTACATACTGCAGAAATCACACAACTTACGTGAAATTACTAGATAAATCCTTCAAGTTGAAATATACACAATTTCGCACAGTAATGTCACTTATCTACCACGGTAATTTTAAGCTGACTAACATGTCTTTCTGTTTACACAATTCTGGCTTGCGTTGATAGATCATAATTGCTTCTGCAAATTTTAACAAGTGAGTATTTTGTGTTCTAAACAACACGCGAAATGCAGTGTCTCTGAACACAACATGGCCACTGGCCACAATGTGCCTGCCGATTGAAGACGCCGGGAGCTTCCGGTGTGTCGGCTCCTCGCGGCTAGCATCTCCTATGTGTTGTATCTTGTTGACCCATTGAGGTATGTGTTCTGACACCCGTTTGTTAAGCTGTCTCTCCGTTCGACCAATGTAAACGGCCTGGCATCTACATGTGAATTGGTAAATACAATTGTTTGTGGCGTACAGAGGAACAGGCTCTTCGACTGTTGGTGTAGGAATGGTTGGTGCAGTATGTACCTGACGAGATAGTTTTTATGCCCAATACAGATAACGAATGAAGACGAAAAAAACTGAGGAGGAAGAGCACTCTACCTTAACAGCATCACTAGTATGATGATATTTTTTTTAAAGCCCCACCCCGCTACAATCAATAATACCAGCAAATATAAATTTTTAAAGATATAAAATTTATCACACAAAAAGGAAAGTAACAGAACAAAAATACGTTCGATTATTTATTCATGAGTTATATCCCTTGAAAATGTGGTCCGCTATGGCTCCGCTTTCTATGCGGAGCTATACCCTTCATATAGTAAAAAAATTATGTCACCAGAAGGATTCGGATCCTTATTTGCGACTCAAATACCACATTGTGTACTACTGGGGTTTCAATGCGGAACCTATTGAACGATGCTTGAAAAGAGAGAGAGTCTGGCATAAGAAACTACAACCTCCGGGATGAGAATGGAGGTGGAAGCAGTAACAGTAGTCTTCCGATGGATGGAAGACACCGCTGCAACACTCATTGAATTCACTACGTTCTCACGGAATATGCTTAGTAACGTGGAGAAAGGAATGTTTCGTGAGGAATAGCTTGCCTCGCTTCAGAGGTCATAGATTGTGAGAATTGAATGGATGTCCAGCTTTGGTCATGCGGGATTGAGGGGGAAATAACAGGCTGACAGGCGGCCAGGGAATGCACCTCTAGGTGGTAGATTACCTATGGACAAGTTAGAGGTGGTCCGACGCATGTCGGACCAGGTGGAGAAAATGGTGGAACAGATTGAGCACCCGTATGTGGAGAGAATGATTTGGTGGGAGATCGGCAGGGGGTTGTGGACGAATCTCAAAACTGAGAGGTAAGACCAGGAGAACTTTCAATCAGATGGAAAACCATTAGCAGGATGACTTTTGGCTGGCTGTTGGACGAGGCGATGGAGCGCATGTGGGAATCTCTTGAGTGCAGTTATGTCGTTTCATAGCTCAATCAGAATACGATCAGCGTTTCCAGTAGTGGGTTGTGCTCAATATTTAAATCTCAAATCCCGAAACAACAAAATAAATCAATTTGATTATTGCTCGCTGGAATTTAGGCGGCCTGGTGTGCCTTGCCAGTTAAAAGACCTGATCGTTCGGGTCCACATCGATTGACGACTTCAGTCGCGGCGATCGGGCAAATCTTGAGCTACAGCCTACGATGGGTGACGTTGTAATATTATTTTGTGATAATTTGGCCGTGTCCAGCGTGTGCCGTGTGGTATAATGTTTACACACCCGCTTCTCACGCCGGTGATCCGGGGTTTGTTTCTGGGTCCGGTCAAGGATATGCAATACTGACGAGCTCAAACGAGAGCGAAACTCGAATATAATGCTTCCATATTGACGTGGATAGGCCTTAGGTTAATATCAGAATACGATCAGCGTTGCCAGTAGTGGGTTGTGCTCAATATTTAAATCTCAAATCCCGAAACAACAAAATAAATCAACTCAACATATTCATTCCCCGGCAATCTTATGTGGTACCATAATTAGATCCACCTGCTGCATCGACGTGAAATAAACATGTCATTAAAAAAGCAACGACAACATTGAAGACGAGTAATAAACAACAGGTGTAGTCATCAATCACGAACGTTAAATTGTCAAAAATTTAAATATATTGTAAGGTTTTATAATCATGGTTGGCGTTTGTGATTTTATCTGCACAACAATTGACAAATTTAGCTGCACAATTCAGAAAGCATTCTATCTGCAAGGTAAAGCAATTTAGGCTGTTGACTATTCGTATCTGTAACTACAAACTTCACAACTCCTTGTTATTATAATTTGAAGTTAAATAAGTATATTTATGCTGTAAATTATACACATCTTTGACTAGAAGCTTCACAGCGTCTTGCCAGGACGAATTGACGATAAATAAGTATATGTATGCTGTTAATTATAGATCTGTGACTAAAGAAACTTCACAGCTTTATAGGATATGGTGGAGCTAAATACGTTTGTGTAGTATTTTAACTATGTACATCTTTTTACTAACTATAGACTAGGCTATGAAGACAACAACAACATCTGGAAATGGAATTCGATGGACTCTGGTTAAGCACCTTGTTGATTTGGACTTCACCGACCACATTGCACTATTATCACACACGTGTGATCAGATGGCCAATAAACTAATCACACTTGATGAGGGGTTACAACAATTAAGGCTAAAAATTTACAAATGGACAATACCGACATGAATCTCCTGAGAGGAAAATTAGTACAAAATGGTGATGTGTAAAAACTAGCATAAAGATTACAAATTCCAACTTACGTGCAAAGGAAAATAAGAACAAGTAATTGTGGATGCCGGTCTCTCTGGCCGAGGGGTTACACGACTTTCTCCGTAATTCCGTTTATCCACGCAGGTTCTCGCAGGGGCGAGAACAGGAAGTGGTTCTACCCCCGCTGATGACTTGCGGGATAACTGAGCCGGCCGCTCAGAAAGCAATGGAAAACTACTGAGGGTAATCTTGCCAAGAAATCAACAATCAGCTGAAAGATGCTGATGTTGACAGCGATGTCCTGTAAAAGGATATGCGATTTAAAAAAAAAAAAAAAAAAAAAAAAAAATTGTGGATAACCGATGGAATCTCGAGCAAAATGACTCAAAGGAAGAAAGCAAAGAACACTCCAGAATAAACATTAATATACAATGAAATGCGTCATGTGTATAGAGTTATCATAGAAGAGTAGGTTTTAAAAATATGTAAAGAAATAGAGGATCTAGGCATAAAACACAACACGAAAGAATTGCATGAAAATATAGAACAAATTTAAAAGTATAATAATCATATAATAGGATATGTGCTATGATCTGAAAATAGCTCGGTAAAGAGTTAAGAACAAAATCAGACAGAGTAAATAAGAAGTAAAGAGTTAGTGACTGAGAAGCAACTCACTAGAGATTGAATCATGATATTATTATGGATACTAATCAGCCCGCATGAAGCGAGGTTAAGGACGATCATGTGACGAGGCCGTCTTCGGGGCCGACACGGCTTGAAGGTTATTAGGCAGGGGAAAATTGTGAGCGTAAGAGCACCGCTACAGCAGCTAAATTCATATTATGCCTTTCATGTAAGAAGAGAATGCCTTTGTCGACAGTATGACTGAAAGTCCTATCAACTAGGCAATAGTCGAACTTGTGTGTAAACATTCAAGCAATCGATAAAAGGGACGTCAGCAGGACAGATGTGTTACTAATGTATTCATTGTGTCAGGACACCGTAAGTAGAGCGCCTCACTTATCCTTTGAAAAGGGAATACCCCTACAATGCTACCCCAACGAGAAAGAGAGTGTTGAAGTGCTACATCTATTGGCAGTGGAGATTGGTTTCTGAGGAAAATGCACAGAAAGCCAGGGACAAACAGAAAACCCAAATGAGCAAGTCCTACAAGAAAATTCGTAATAACTATTAATTCGTTTACAAGATAGATTTTCGCATTTTATAATTATTAACCCAAGAAAGGATTAAATATGTATCGGGTACAGATGCGCATCTGTCTGTTGTGGTAGGAAAGAAGAGAGAGAGAGAGAGAGAGAGAGAGAGAGAGAGAGAGAGAGAGAGAGAGAGAGAGAGAGAGAGAGAGAGAGAGAGAGAGGGGGGGGGAGATTGGGCGAACAATGATCACCTTTCATCATTCTGTATTAAGCAGTGTTGCTGATTAAATCTATGTAAAAACTACAGGACTGAGTTGACAACTAATTTATAGTGACCAGGACTATGTGCGTGTTAATGAAGTCAGTCACTGTTTGGATGTGATAATCACTTAGACATCGCTGGCTGAAGGACAAAGACGTGCCTGAACCCATCTTTACCACATCGATTGAAGTTACCGAAAGGCGACTTTCAACTGCTGCAACAAATGCATTGTTGTGATTTTACCAGTCTCATTTTCATTTTTACAATAAATATGTTGTCTGTGTATTATATGGTTGCCCTAGTGACTTATTTATGTTTTAACAGCAGCTACACACAATAGACTACTCACAGACGACGCTAATGATGAACATGTTAACGAAATGGGTGATACTTTTGGCAATCCTCTCCATAGGCTTCAATATAATAGGAGTCCGTTCCTGTTGGGTAAGTGTCTATTATAAACATGCAAACAAACACAAAAACATGCACACGGGTGTGAATAAATATACATATTCACAAAAATGAATTATAAATGAAATCATCTGAAACATTACCATGCTAATCATCATAGCAGTAAAAAAAAAATACATCATTAAAATAAATAGTTTGCTGTTGCTTTTGTCGCCGAAATACAACCACAATCATTAATACCACCACTACTACCACTACCACCATAACTACTACCACCACCAATACGACAACAACTTTCATAAAAACTACTACAAAAATCTCTACTACTACCACTACTACAACCAATACTTACACCACTACTAATACTACCACTACTACTATCATCACTACAACAACTACCACTACTACTATTACCACGACTACAACTACCACTAGTAGAACTACTACCATCACCACTACTACTCCCACTACTACTACTACTGCCACTACTATAAACAATGGAACCACCACTACTACGACCACCACTATTACTACCACCACTACTACTACTATGCCCACAACTACTTCCACTACTACTACATACCACTACTCACAACTACTCCACCCACTACTACCATTGACCACAACTACCATACTCTCCAAAACAACAACATATTACATCTACTACTCACTAACTACTACAACAACTATACTACACAATACTACTACTACTAACACCACTAACTACTTACTCTACTACTGTTACTACCACTTCAACAACTACCACTACCACCACTATTAATAACACCACTACTACTATGGCCAATACTACTAGCACTAACACTACTGCTAACACAACAACTGCTGCTACTACAACCACTACCATCAACACTTCAGCTATCACTACTACTGCTGCCACTACTACTACTACTACTACTACTACTACTACTACTACTACTACTACTACTACTACTACTACTACTACTACTATTACTACTACTACTACTACTACTACTACTACTACTACTACTACTACTACTACTACTACTACTACTACTATCAGTACTACTAAAACACTACTACTGCTACCACTACCTCTATAAGTACTATCGCCAACCCCACAACAGCTGCTAATACTACCACTACTACTACTGCTACTATTGCTATTAACATCACTTCAGCACCGCGTAACAGCGGTGACACTACACGGGATTCAGCAGTTATCGGTTATAAGACTTAATGATCGATTGGCGTAGAGCAAGGCTCCAGGAGTAGCTTCCAGTCAATAAGGTTCTGTCCCGCCACGGTTCATCAGCTCATGAGAGTGTGTGGAGCTTAGGGACAAAATCCTAACACATGGGCGCAATTTATACACCTAGCAACAAGACTAAAAAGCCGGCCCTACGGTTGGGAACATTGAACATAAGAACCATGATCCCCGGCATCTCAGACGATCTAAACGAGATTGTCGATGCCCGCAAGCTACAGTGATAAACAAAGAACTGCTCAGACCGGGGATATACATTGTCGACCTGCAAGAGACCAGACTCTGAGAATCTGGAAACATCAAGGAGAGGGTCTTCACTTTCTACTGGCATGGCAAGCCGTGCGGAGAGACCAGGGATCATGGAGTTGGCTTCGCTATCAGAAACAAGCTGCTCAAGTGTATCATATTACCAAGTGATGGTACTGAAAGAATACTGAAGCTCCAACTCCAGACAGAAGCAGGCCCAGTTAGTCTTATATACGTTTATGCCCCAAAAGTAATTGCAGCATCAGAATAAAAAAATAAGTTTTATGTCGACCTTAGCAAAGTGGTCAGCGAAACACCAGAAAATCAACATAATTTTATCCTGGGGGATTTCAATGCCAGGGTTGGCTCCGACCACAAATCTTGGCCTTCCTTCATGTCTAGGACAGTTTGGCGTTGGGAAGATCAATGACAATGGACAGCGTCACTTGGAATTCTGTAGCCAGCATAATCTGTGCGTGACCAACACCTTCTGTGACAAACAACAACAACACAAGGTGTCATGGAAGCAACAAGATCAAAGGACTGGCACCAACTCGATATGGTGTTCACCAAACGCAGAAATCTCCGCAATGTACGGCTGACTCGTAGATATCATGGTGCTGACTGAGATATCGATCATTCATTCGTTTCCAGCATCAGCGTCATCATGTGCCATTCAGATAAGCGTGGGCGGTCATGTTTTGCCATCTCAATCGATCACTAGAGTCGCGGATTAGCTCCGTGTTTCTGTCTCAACCATGCCACGTGGCCAAGCCATGCAGGTATTTAATTCTTGGTCCTCCCTTTGGTCTCCTCAATTCGATCTTGCCAGTTGTCACCAAGTTCACCAATTCATTTCTTCACATAACATGCCCAAAACTTTTTGACTGCCTACATCTAATGTCTCTAATCAGTTTACGATCTTCATTTGTTTCTTGTAGGACTTGTTCATTGGTTTTTCTGTCTGTCCATGGTATTCTTTGCATTTTCCTCAGAAACCACACTTCTACATCCATCTGATGTTTTTTCAGCTTGTCTGCTCATTATCCACGCTTCACATCCATATAAAAGTAAAGGTTCTATGTAGCACTTCAACACTCTTTTTTCTCGTTTCAATTGATATCTTTTTATTGGTCAGTATGTTTTTCATCTTACAAAAGGCCACCTTCGCCATGGTAATTCTTGTTCTAATCTCTTAAAGGCATCTCCCATCAGATGGTATGACTGTTCCGAGATAGCTGTACCGATTCACTTGTTTAAGAATATACCCATGTTCTTGTATATTGCATTGTGCTATTTCTTCCTTCCTAGTGACGACCATAATTTGTGTCTTCTTACAATTCAGTTCTAACCCTAGTTGTTCACTGTGTGCAAAAACCGCATCTACTAAATTTTGCAGGTCCTGTTCATTGTCTGCAATCAAAACTGTATAATCTGCATATCTAATGTTATTGATGAATAGTTCTAACCCTAGTTGTTCACTGTGTGCAAAAACCGCATCTACTAAATTTTGCAGGTCCTGTTCATTGTCTGCAATCAAAACTGTATAATCTGCATATCTAATGTTATTGATGAATAGGCCCCCAGTGTTGATTCCTTCAATATCTTCTATATTTCTGAAAATATTTTCACTGTACAGGGAAAAAAATATCTGGAGACATTACACATCCCTGTCTCACACCTCTCTTAATAGGCTGATATTGATCTACTTAATTATCAATTCTTATGGCAGCTTGTTGTTTCCAATATATGTTATTTACATGTCTAAGGTCTTTTCCATCAATTTGTAGGTTTTCAAGCATTCTTATCATGTTGACATGTTCACTTTATCGAATGCCTTTTTGTAGTCAATAAATCAGAGGTGTAGATCTTTGTTTACTTCTATAGAACGTTCAATTACTGTTCTCAGCATCTACACAGCATTTACTGTGCCCTTGCCTTCTTCACACCCACATTGTTCCTCTCCTATTTCAGGTTGTATTTTCTTCCTGACTCTTTGCATGATAATTCTTAGCAAAATCTTCGTGATATGACTCATTATAGTAATTGTTGGATGTTGATCACATTCCAAAGCTCCTTCTTTCTTTGGGATTGCAATAAATACAGAATTACATAATTCATGAGGTATATCTTCAGTATCATATATGGTATTCAGGAGTCTGGTAGATTTATCTATTCCGTATTCTTCTAAAGCATTAATAATTTCTGTTGTGATGCTGTCTAAACCTCCATCTTCAAAATTGATGGTCCTTCATTATTATTTTGAATATCACACTGTTATAATCTGTTATCATCATAAGGGTGTTTCAAATAATCTATCCATACATGTAAAATTTGATCTTTTTCTATTATGATTTTTCTATCTTTTGTCTTTAGGCAGCATGTTGATGTCTGTGTTCTTTGATTAGTAAGCTCCTGAATTCTTTTGTGCATTACTTTGGTATTTTTACTGTTGTCTTGTTTTTAAATTGCTATGCAATTTTCTCGGGCCATACTTCTTTTGCCTCCTTACATAACGTTCTGACTTTTCTGTGAATTTCTTTATATTTGGCAGGATTATTTTCTTTCTGTATTCTTGTTTCCATTAGCTGTAAAATTTCTTCAGTCACCCATGTCTGACGACCCACTTTCTTTAATTTTGGAATAGGTTTTTCTGCAGCTAACAGCTAAACTGATTGAATTCTTCAACATTTCCCATCGATCATCCACATCTTGGAATAGGATCTCTAGATCAGACAATATATCAATATTGTTTTTTACTTATTTTTTTAAAAATTATCTTGCATTTCTTTGTCAGTTTTCAGTTTGCACAAATCATATTTAGTGTTTCCGGTTGTATACTTGACTTTCTTTAACTTTACCCTCAGTGTACCTGTAATTAATCTGTGATCACTGTAACTCTCTGCATTGTGAACTGTGTTTACAACTGTTAGCGCATTTCGAAACCTTCTGCTAATCACGATGTAATCTATCTGGTTTTTAATTCTGCTGTCTGGACTCCCTCATGTCCATAATCGTCTAGGATGTTGTTTAAACCAGGGTTTTCCTACAACCATTTCTTGTTCTTTTGACCATTCTACAAATCTGTGTCCAGTTTCGCTTCGCTCTCCCAAAGCATGGTTACCTACGATGCACCCATCGCCTTGATTTCCCACTTTTGCGTTGAAGTCACCCATTATAATATTTATTTCTGATTTTTTACATTACTTCAAAGCACGCTATATGTCATTATATGATTCGTCTACACTTTCTTCACTGTATACACTTTTTGGGGCATATATTTGAATGACATTTACGTTAAAAGGTCTTCCGTTTACTTTTACTAATAGAACTCTGCCCAATAATCTTTAATAGAATTTGATGTTTTCCGATCCAACATAATGGCTAAACCACTTTGTAGATCTTCTCCTCCAGAATAAATAATCTTACAATCCTCTCCTGTCTTGTTCCCTGCCCCTCTCCATCTGGTTTCACACATTCCTAATATATTAATTTTCTCTCTTCCCATTTCTTGTTTGATGTCATCTAATTGTCCATCTGCATTCATTGTTCTGACATCCCAGGTTCCTACCTTTAATGATAATATTTTGCACCTAATAGCCTGCTGACGGTCTGGAGTCACCTCGTGCACATAACTATCCCCACCGGGCGAGGCTGCTCCTATGGAGCACCCATTTACACCGTTTCTCTGAATGTCGATGGTATCGCAAAACATAATGTTCTTGGCATCTGCGAAGAAGGTAGTTTGCCTTTGCTTTCCTTCTTCGCAGTGACCATACTGGTCATTGACCGTAGCCATTGTCTCCTCAAAAAAAAAAAAAAAGATCCTCTACCTACCGTCGTGAAGCTGGAGACCATAACCCACAATTATCTGTCGGCTTCTCTTCAACTTCATCCACCACCTGCACCCATGGCTTCACGTAACCCTAATCGGGAGGCTAAACGGGTACTCCACCTTGCCCAAGAGTGTCACGTAGGCTAGCGGAGGGAAGGAGGCACCTTACTTCTCTTTTGATAGGGGATACCCCCATCACGCCATACCCCGTTTCCAGCAAGGTGAAGATAAAGTCCAAGAGAATCTACAGAAACAGAACAGAATGAAGACCACGCATCGACACCATCGGCACCCAAAATAAAGAGAAGGTCAACAAATTCACCCAGGATGTGGCGGAGACTCTGCATGGACCCACAAATGGAACTGTCACCGACAGATGGAGTCATTTGCGCGAAACCATCTACAACATAGCACTATCAACATTTGGCAAGAAGCAAACTAAGTCAACCGACAGGTTCGAGGCACACTCTGAAGAGATGCTCCGAGCCCTGGACATAAAGAGACATGCATTCGGAATGTTTAAAATATCACCTTCAGAGAAAACATTGCAGGGACTGCAAACGGCCAGAAATAGAGTACAACAGACCGCAAGAAAATGTGCGAACAAGTACTAGCTGCAGCTCTTTGACATTGTTTTTCCCCCTATGTAAATGTAACATGCACATTTGATGAATGAAAGATGAGTGATTGGAAGGGCCGAATGTAAGAATGGCCTGGGTGCCCAATTTATTACCCTTTTAAAATAATGTTCGTTCGTTCTCTGCTCAAATTCAAACAAGTGCAGACACTGGAAATATAAGAGGAATGTACGAGGGCATTAAGCAAGCTGTCGGTCCATCAAAAAATAAGATGGCCTCTTCACGATCAACGGAGAGGGTAATCATAAAAGATCGAGCGAAACAAATGGATTGCTGGGTAGACAACTACTCAGAACTATACTCAGTGCATAACACTGTCAGAGAAGCAGCTTTGGAAGACATTGAACAACAGTCTACCATGCATGCCCTGAATAACGAACCGTGCCTCACAAAAATCAGCAAAGCACCAGACACTCTCAAATCCGGCAAGGCATCCGGAAAGGATAGTATTCCACCTGAAATTTTAAAATGTAACAAAGGAACAATCTTCCCAGAACTGTATGCAATATTTCAGCTCTGCTAAAAAGAAAAATCAGTACCACAATATATGAGTTACGCAAACATTGTTAACATTTATAAAACCATAGATGACAGAAGCGTTGCATTTCTCTACTCAGCATCCCAGTCATTCAGCATCAGCAGTGGAGTAAAGCAGCACTGCGTGCTTGTTCCTACATTTGTTGGTATCTTCTTCGCCGTTCTCTTAAGGCAGGCATTTGGGACTGCCACTGAAGACATATACCTCCATACAAGATCTGGTGGCAAACTTTTTAACCCATCAAGACTCAAGGCAAAGATCAAAGTAAGAACACGATGCATAAGAGAATTACTTGGGGCAGACGATGCAGCAGTGACAATTCATGCAGCAGATCTCCAAAGGCTCATAGATCGTTTTGCAGCCTCCTGCAAAGACTTTGGGCTCGCCATAAGCCTAAATAAAACACAGATGATAGAAAAAGATGCTGGTGCGCCTCGATCAATCAAAATATATAATTTCTAATTGACGATTGTCCATGAGTTTGCGTATTTGGGGTCGACAATATCAGATAATGTTTAATTAGAGACAGAAATCGAAAGACGCATTGGAAAGACAGCCACAACACTTTCCAGGCTAACTAAAAGAGTTTAGGAGAATAATAGACTAACAGAGCGTACGAAAGTTCAAGTATATAAAGCTTGTGTTGTTAGCGTACTACTCTAGGGGCCTGAATCCTGGACCTTATACTCAAGACAGGAAAGAAAGTTGAATTCCTTCCATATGAGATGTGTGAGACGTATCCTGATCATATCGTGGAAAGACCACATAACAAACAAACACGTGCTTGAAAGAGCGGATATTACCACAGTGCACTCTCCCCTCAAGCAGAGACGCCTACCGTGGCTGGACCATGTATCTCGAATGGAGGATGTACGCGTTCCCAAAGATCTCCTATACAGAGAACTAAACACAGGAA
>OY992876.1:380265598-380323098 GCA_963921405.1 Cepaea hortensis | reverse complement strand
TTTCTGACTTCCAAGGTGCTGACCTCATCTGGCAGAGGACTGATGAGGACAAGGGCAAAGCCCTCTTTGAACGCTACCTTGAGCAGAGCAACCAGACAGACATGGGAGGCCGGAATCTGGCCAAGGAGGTCACCTCAGACAGATGCAAGGCCCAGAACACTTCGGATGAAGACACAGTGACAGTGAAAGAAATCAAGGCTGTGCTTCGACGATCAAAAAACAGTGCTCCAGGTCCTGATGGCATAAGATACGACGACATAAATAGGTGTACCGACAATGAGCTAGAGAAACTAGCAGACATGTACAACAACAGTATAGGGAGTGCTAGCATCAAGGAGGAATGGTTACATAGCTATCTGATTCCCTTGCCGAAGCCTGACAAAGACCACAAAAAAATTCAGGGATATCGAATTATAACCATGCAGAATACAGTAGGCAAGCTGCTGGAGAAGGTAATTGCCAGGAAAATATCAAGCCAACTAGAGAGGCAAGGTGTTTTCCCACCTACCCTAGGTGGGTACCGTCCAAAACGAGAAACCTGGACCAATGCAGCAGTCTTTGCCCATGATGTCTATTGTTCCTGGGTGTAGTAGAATATAATTTGGCTCTTGTTTTCCTTTGTCTTGGCAGGTACTTATTTTAAATAAAGATTACCTCTCCTATGAGACAAATGGAATGGTTGCAGGTAGATAAGGTTCGACGCTACTCTGTCAAGGGCATCACTCAACCATGTGCTCACTCAACAGGTGCTGCCTTCAAACTTCACCAAGTCAGGTCTGGATTGACATGAATAAGACCACTACCTGAAATTCCATCAATCACATAATTCGAATAATATCAGAAATATGACATTAGGATTTACATGTAAAAGCCTAAGAACATAACCAGGGAAAACAATAAAATGGATCCTGTTCTTTAGAGAAAATAACATAGAAGAAAGATAGTCATGGTGTTTTCATGTAGTTATCACCAACACAGTTGTTTGCTCTCAATCCAATCTTCCACTATCAAATGTTCAAGGTTTACTAGCAGATGCGCAGTTTCATCATCACCTATGCCTGTCCTCAGGTTTCTAGAAGTAATACCTTGAGTGATTGGGAATTTAGCAATTATGTTGACCATTCTCTTCTGTGTCTAGTTTTGTTCTCTACTTCATCTTTTTCTATTCAAGAAAAAGGTCTTATACATTAAGAGCTTTTAAAAGTCAGGTCCCATTTCCCTGAGTATTTGCTTATCAACAAGATAAGTACATTTGGTATTATTCTTGTATAGAATATAGATGATAGAGATATGAATGATACTTTATACAAAGTGGTGTTATGCGCCGGAGTGTACTAAATTAGTTTTTAGTTTATGGGGTACACCGAAGCATTTCTCTAGTGATAGGCATGGCATTCCACATCAAAGTTGCTGGCTATCATTAGATTGACTGTTGGCTTATACTCCCTCTTTCTCACTCAGCATGTAACTTCACTCACTCACTCAACTCTGACATCATTCATATGTATGGCTGATAAATTCACTCAGTCCACAGACACATTCATATGGGTATGGGTGATCATATAGGAATCCTTCATCACACATTCTTCATACTGTCATGTAAAGTGGGTACTTATGTGATTTCCAAATGACAACATAACATGTTTACACCATATGGCATCACAATGAGGTCTCACCCATTCATCAGACACAATCATATCTATATGGATGACAATCATGCATATGTAGGTGCTTTACACAGAATACATTCACAGATTCACCCAGAAGGACATTACAAGGGCATCTCATCCTTCAACCTAACTTGTAGTCATGCATGCTGGTGGATTTTATGAAATGATACATTCACATCTGTTTAACAATGATGAACTCACACATGAATCCTCACAGACATGTTATCAACAATGTCATAGTGATCATTGTGATCATTAGACACACTTAGGCAATTCATCCAGGATTTAGCAACATGGAGTCCAGGAGTTATCACATGTTCTCATGAAATACCTACAATTTAGGTGATATATCCAATTCATATTCAGGCATTATGAATTAAAATACTTCTTGCATGGCGGTTGGTTACGAACTATTATGAGGCACAAATATTATTATTGCCCATGGTTAACAGCCATGTTTATATATTTGCCTTACCCCAAGTGGCTGTACCATCACACAAATTATGAGACCTGTAGAGCTCTGGCTGGTTCTCATGTGCTCATGAATTAAAAGAAACTATTTGGTTGTCCATGTGCTCATGTAAAAAAATAAATTTACTGACTAATGTGCTCCATCTACTTGACTATACACATTCCACTAAATTCTCTATTAGTGCTGGCACATGTAAACTAGTTTTTAATCTTACCAGTGGGCCATATACTTTATGTCCTTACCACTGTACTAAGAATTCTGAAGTTCCTTAAGTCACTCTAATTCATTGTAGATTCAGTTTCATGCTTAAGAAATAAAATGTATAACATGTGTCTAATGTTTTATACATTAACTAAGTTGCTTAGCTGGGAGAAAATAAACACTGTATTCTTCTCCTCTTGTACAGTTTATCTTGTGACTATAACTGAGTATAATATTATTTAGTTTGTACTATTCTTTAAGAACTCACCATTCCAAATCATTGTAGATTGAGTTGCTTAAGAATTAAATGTACAACTTGGATTAATGATTTTTATACATTAAGTCAGGTGTTTACTAATGGGAGAAAATAACATTCAATATGGGTATTCTTAATTAATAGTTTATCTATAAACTATAACAATTAAATTAACTTCTTCGTTCACCACACGTGTTCAACCGAGTCTACTTACCAACTCTCTTCTGGGAAAATAGGCTCACAACTAACTACAATTTAACTGAATTAAATGTGGTGTTTACCTTATTTATCAGAATGACCTCAACATGTCGACACGTTTCATGATCTGAATGAGATGCAATTTCTCACAGCGATTTCGTAGGCTGAGGATGTTCTTTTCTAATGAATTTTGAAACTCTCTCACTCCTTCCGCTGCTTCAGTTCTTATGTCTCATGCTGGCTGATGTACAAACAGGCCATGCCGCTCTGCGCGCTGCTATTTATACGGTCCTTTCCGAGTTAATGTTTTTCATTCCCAACGGGTATATTAAATCTTGGATCGTACCATTATGGAACAAATAAATCGGTTGCGGTGAACGCCGATTTTTGTCATCCTGGAAATATTTAATCGTGATGTTACGTTTGTGAAAATCTAATATATCACATGGCTCCCCTCTCAGACTGTTGTTCGCCTGAAGAACAGTAGCTTTGAGCAAGCGTAACAAGCTTATATTTCCTCTAATCCTTTCTTGTCCTTTGATTCATGTACAGAATCTTCAATAGGATGTCTGCTGAGAAAGTCTGCTCCTACATTAATCCTTCCTCACAGCAGTTGTTGGATTTAATCTGTTAGAGTTCTGGCTTTGGCGTTTGGAACAGGGTAAGTCTTTGACATGCACAGGTTCTGGATCCTTCAACTTCATGTTGAATTCTACTAGATCTGTTAGTCCTAGCTTGTCTGTTAGTATCGCGGCATAATTCTCTAAGCACTCTCGGATCTGCTGCTGCCGATCCGTCGTTAATGTTGAACTAATGTCCACATCTCGATGAGTCTTTTTGAACTGCAGAGGATACTCCACTCTCTTTGAGTTTCCATGTTCAACTTCTGTTGTTACTGCCATCGCTATCAAATGTGCTGTCTCGGTGGCGGGTCTCTCGTGGTACTTTTGTAACAGGTTGAGATGAAAGATTTTCTCTTTCCCCTTTATAGAGATCTTGTAGTTTGTTCTGGAAATTCTCTCCTTCACTACATAAGGTCCTCTCCAACCGATCTGCAACTGATTTTGACTTGTGGGAAGAAGTACTTGCACTTTTCCTCCCACCTCTAACTCTATGTTGTTGGATTTCTTGTTGAAATCTCTCGTGATGGGCATTTTCCCTAATGTTGCTGGTGGTGTCCAGAGCTTCAGGGCTACTTTCTGACATTCTGGGCATGATTTGACATATCTTTGGATGTCCATGTTAATTCCAGGCCAGTAGTAGTAAGTTGAGATTCGTTGCATGGTTGCGTTGATTCCCATATGTCCGCTAAACGGCATACTATGTCCTATCTCAAGTATTTGTGTTCTGTAAGTAGTTGGAACAACCAGTTGAGAATACTCTTGTCCTAACTTTCTTGCCTTTCTGTGAAGAATTCCATTCTTCATGTAGAAATCACCCTTCCTTGGAGGTGTATGTGATTTTGGCAACTTACGGAAGCACGTCCCAAGTGAGCTATCTGTTGCTTGGGCTTGTTTTAAATCTTCGGACTGAAGATTTGCTGGTGTCGTAGTCGTGGGAGTTTCCTTGGCCTGTTGGCGCGTAGTCACCGCTGATGCTATCATTGGCTGTACTGGTTCTCCTAAAAGGACATAGCGACTTCCTAGCATGACAGGGTGGACTGGGTCATCCATGACCGCTGCTCTGATTTCTCCCGTAACATAACGTGAAGTTATGCTGACCTTGGCAACAGGAAGTGTCATAGGTACGGAACTTTTCAGAAATCCCTGTATTTCGACGGTTTCATCTGTAACTTGCTCTGGGTTTACCAATGAGGCTTGTACAATTGCATCGAAAAATAAACCTGTATCATAGAGACATTCCACTGTCCATCCATTCAGGTTGACAGATTCTATGACTGGCAGTTTGAAGTTGGTGTTCCGTTGCGTGTCCATATTGGAATAAGCATTATGGTTCCTTCTCGCTGCTTTAGGTTTTACTGCACAGGCTGTGGTAAGAGGTTGAGGCTTCTTTTTGCAATCCCTTGTGTTATGAGCATGATTTTTACAATGGCTGCAGTAGAGCTTCTTCTCCCACTTGAACTGCTGGTTCTGATTTGTAGTGGTCTTATTTGATCCATTCGATCCATTTGGTTTGCTGGATTTCGGTTCTCCTTTATCTTTGGTCTTCTGAGGGAATTCGCGAGGAAGATTATTGGTATTTCGTTGATTACCCCCCGCCTCTTTCTGCGACTTTTCATATCTCTCTGCCAAAGTAATGATAGACTTCAATCTCTCAGCTCCATTCTGTGTTAAAAATGCTCTCATGTCCTGAGACATTTTCTGTTTGAGTTGATCTATCAGAATCATTTCTTCTAGATCTTGGTAGGTTTCCTCAAATCTAGACATGGTACGCCATTTGTTTAGGTAGGATCTTAGTCTTTCTACGTATTGAGAGAAGTTCTCTCCAGCTTCCTTCCGAGCAGTCCTGAACTGTTTCTTGTAGTTCTCTCCGTCTATCTCGAATCTGGCTAATAAGGCTTGTTTTAGGATGTTATAATTGCCCAACTCCTCCGGTCGTATCCTAGAAAATACTTCGTAAGAAATTCCGCGAAGTCCTTGTGACAATTTAACTGCCCATTTGGTCTCCTCCAGTCCGCACATCACACACATCCTCTCGAATCTTGATAAATAATTTTCGATGATGTCTGTTTGTTCATTGAAAGGTTCCAATGGAAAAGACATGGCGTTCACTTGAACTGAAGCTGCTTCCCCTGGTGGTTCAGCTGAAGATCTACTTTGATCTGTTGAGGGATTCTGTTGGTTCATGATTTCCAGTCGTCGTAACTCGGTTTCATTGTCCAACTTCCTCATTTCCAGTTCATGTTTTTGTCTTCTTTCTTCTTGTTCTCTGTTTGCCTGTCTATCCTTCTCCTTATTTTCATTCTCCGCTTGTAGACGTCTTTCCTCCTTTTCCTTCTCAGCTTGTAGACGTTCATGTTTCTCGAATTCCTCGCTAACATACTGAGCTAACTCCTTACCTGTTAGGTCGCACTGCTTACCAGTCTCCATGAAAAGATTTCTCAGTCTGGCGGTGTCTGCCATTCTTACCTTTTTCTTGTCTTCTCTGAAGGTGAATACGCCTGTATACCTGGAGAATAGACTTTAAGCAAAGCACGTATGTCTGATTAGAGTTATCTACCTACTTTATCAATATCTAATGATATGATAACTATGACTAGGTGAATGTTACTATCCTAACCTGCTATATTCTACTTTCTAATTAAAGAAATACCCGGACTTAGCCCCCAACTTGTCGGATATGGGTTTGATTGATGGCTCAACCCCACAGAGATAAATGATGAAAAATCATTTTTCCCCATGTGATCCTGCCCGTTTAATTAATTTTGTTGTCCTGACTCAATTGTTGAGACCAGAAACAGAGTTTTAGAGAACCAAGGAATACCTTTAGGAAATACTGAAAAAGTTGTACTCCCTTTTATACCCAATTTATTCCCTATGTGGTTCCTTGCCTCTCCTCTACCAACTAATTAATTCTATCTAGGGTAATTTAAAACAATTTTATTATGACAAGTAAAATACAATCAATACATGACATGACCTTATTTTTCTTTGTTGATTTAATACACATAAATATGGATTTTGTAAAGTGCATTCAAAATTACAATTTCCTGTCATAGAAATAAGGACATATACATATACATTAAATATTACAGACTTGATGTGCCCATGATCAGGTAGATAATTAACCGTTTAGATTTTTCGCAGTGGCCTGTAAAGCTAATCTTTTACTGGTCTGGATGATCTGAAAAAAAGAACTGTCTCCAATCAGGATTCTCCACTTCCAGCTTTGGGAATCACTCTGGCTATCATCAATTGTAGTATTATTTATTGTTCCTGGGTGTAGTAGAATATAATTTGGCTCTTGTTTTCCTTTGTCTTGGCAGGTACTTATTTTAAATAAAGATTACCTCTCCTATGAGACAAATGGAATGGTTGCAGGTAGATAAGGTTCGACGCTACTCTGTCAAGGGCATCACTCAACCATGTGCTCACTCAACAGGTGCTGCCTTCAAACTTCACCAAGTCAGGTCTGGATTGACATGAATAAGACCACTACCTGAAATTCCATCAATCACATAATTCGAATAATATCAGAAATATGACATTAGGATTTACATGTAAAAGCCTAAGAACATAACCAGGGAAAACAATAAAATGGATCCTGTTCTTTAGAGAAAATAACATAGAAGAAAGATAGTCATGGTGTTTTCATGTAGTTATCACCAACACAGTTGTTTGCTCTCAATCCAATCTTCCACTATCAAATGTTCAAGGTTTACTAGCAGATGCGCAGTTTCATCATCACCTATGCCTGTCCTCAGGTTTCTAGAAGTAATACCTTGAGTGATTGGGAATTTAGCAATTATGTTGACCATTCTCTTCTGTATCTAGTTTTGTTCTCTACTTCATCTTTTTCTATTCAAGAAAAAGGTCTTATACATTAAGAGCTTTTAAAAGTCAGGTCCCATTTCCCTGAGTATTTGCTTATCAACAAGATAAGTACATTTGGTATTATTCTTGTATAGCCTTCAGGTGTATTCTTCTTCATTAAATGCTTCAAGTGAGAAGATTTCTTCCATTCTCATGGATGTAACATTGATTATTATCATCAACATCATCATGGTTTTTATAATAATTGTAATTAAAATCCTTATCATTATTTTCATAATTATTACATTGTTATTACAATCATCATCATTATTATCATGTTTATGACATTAGAAATCATTACATTATTCTAACATTCTCATCATAATCATGGTTATATCATTTTCATTAAATTACAGTCATCCTCATCATCTTTGAAATTCATTATTATCATTACAACAGACCATATGTGTTAACATGAACTACAAAGTGGGATTTTGCTTAAATTACACACACAGATGCTGGTGCTATGCGTAATGTATGACATGGCTTGTGTCGTGCTTAGCGCACAAAACTAGATGATAGAGATATGAATGATACTTTATACAAAGTGGTGTTATGCGCCGGAGTGTACTAAATTAGTTTTTAGTTTATGGGGTACACCGAAGCATTTCTCTAGTGATAGGCATGGCATTCCACATCAAAGTTGCTGGCTATCATTAGATTGACTGTTGGCTTATACTCCCTCTTTCTCACTCAGCATGTAACTTCACTCACTCACTCAACTCTGACATCATTCATATGTATGGCTGATAAATTCACTCAGTCCACAGACACATTCATATGGGTATGGGTGATCATATAGGAATCCTTCATCACACATTCTTCATACTGTCATGTAAAGTGGGTACTTATGTGATTTCCAAATGACAACATAACATGTTTACACCATATGGCATCACAATGAGGTCTCACCCATTCATCAGACACAATCATATCTATATGGATGACAATCATGCATATGTAGGTGCTTTACACAGAATACATTCACAGATTCACCCAGAAGGACATTACAAGGGCATCTCATCCTTCAACCTAACTTGTAGTCATGCATGCTGGTGGATTTTATGAAATGATACATTCACATCTGTTTAACAATGATGAACTCACACATGAATCCTCACAGACATGTTATCAACAATGTCATAGTGATCATTGTGATCATTAGACACACTTAGGCAATTCATCCAGGATTTAGCAACATGGAGTCCAGGAGTTATCACATGTTCTCATGAAATACCTACAATTTAGGTGATATATCCAATTCATATTCAGGCATTATGAATTAAAATACTTCTTGCATGGCGGTTGGTTACGAACTATTATGAGGCACAAATATTATTATTGCCCATGGTTAACAGCCATGTTTATATATTTGCCTTACCCCAAGTGGCTGTACCATCACACAAATTATGAGACCTGTAGAGCTCTGGCTGGTTCTCATGTGCTCATGAATTAAAAGAAACTATTTGGTTGTCCATGTGCTCATGTAAAAAAATAAATTTACTGACTAATGTGCTCCATCTACTTGACTATACACATTCCACTAAATTCTCTATTAGTGCTGGCACATGTAAACTAGTTTTTAATCTTACCAGTGGGCCATATACTTTATGTCCTTACCACTGTACTAAGAATTCTGAAGTTCCTTAAGTCACTCTAATTCATTGTAGATTCAGTTTCATGCTTAAGAAATAAAATGTATAACATGTGTCTAATGTTTTATACATTAACTAAGTTGCTTAGCTGGGAGAAAATAAACACTGTATTCTTCTCCTCTTGTACAGTTTATCTTGTGACTATAACTGAGTATAATATTATTTAGTTTGTACTATTCTTTAAGAACTCACCATTCCAAATCATTGTAGATTGAGTTGCTTAAGAATTAAATGTACAACTTGGATTAATGATTTTTATACATTAAGTCAGGTGTTTACTAATGGGAGAAAATAACATTCAATATGGGTATTCTTAATTAATAGTTTATCTATAAACTATAACAATTAAATTAACTTCTTCGTTCACCACACGTGTTCAACCGAGTCTACTTACCAACTCTCTTCTGGGAAAATAGGCTCACAACTAACTACAATTTAACTGAATTAAATGTGGTGTTTACCTTATTTATCAGAATGACCTCAACATGTCGACACGTTTCATGATCTGAATGAGATGCAATTTCTCACAGCGATTTCGTAGGCTGAGGATGTTCTTTTCTAATGAATTTTGAAACTCTCTCACTCCTTCCGCTGCTTCAGTTCTTATGTCTCATGCTGGCTGATGTACAAACAGGCCATGCCGCTCTGCGCGCTGCTATTTATACGGTCCTTTCCGAGTTAATGTTTTTCATTCCCAACGGGTATATTAAATCTTGGATCGTACCATTATGGAACAAATAAATCGGTTGCGGTGAACGCCGATTTTTGTCATCCTGGAAATATTTAATCGTGATGTTACGTTTGTGAAAATCTAATATATCACATTGATCTTCCATCCCCCCCCCCCTACCTTCCAGATGCCTGGTATGGGCCAGTTATGGACGATCATGATTGTCCAGCCCTCCTTTTAAAGAAGAAGAATCAGGAGAAGAAAAAGGAAAAGAAGAAGAAGAAGAAGAAGAAGAAGAAGAAGAAGAAGAAGAAGAAGAAGAAGAAGAAGAAGAAGAAGAAGAACAAGAACAAGAACAAGAAGAAGAAGAAGAAGATATGATGAATGTGCTATGATGTTACATTCGGTGATATGCAATAGGCAGTACATCTGATGTCCTGCTATTAAGGTTTCAGGCCTAATGGTATAGGTTGTTGCCTCATCAGCTTAGAGACCACTAGCTACTACATTGTTGATATCGTTAATATGCCATCGACGCCTTTACTTCCCAGAATATTTCATGGGATACAGACACGTGATCAGCGAGCCAGCAGGCAAGCGTGTTTACCACTAAGCTACCGCAAATAGCACAATCTTGTATTTGTGAGACAATGACACAATCACAATCGTGTTTAGTCATCATGGATACATGCGGCGTACAAGCACAGCTACAAACGTCTAATGTCAGCAAGCATTCATTCATTCATTCATTCATTCATTCATTCAGTAGCATGTCCTTTACAGAACCTCGCTCCCATAACAACCTTCCGGAAAACCTCTCGATCATAAGCATGATGTATTGCGTCCGATACACCCATCTGGAGATCATCCGCCGTATCCTGCACCCATCTTCTCCATGGCCTTCCTCTTCCTCTTTTCCCAGGAATATAACCCTCCATTATTGTTCTCTCCAAATTTTCGTGACGTTTCCATCCATCCATCCATCCATCCATCCACCATGTGCCATGCCGATAAGCGTGGGCGGTCATGTTCTGCCATCTCACTCGATCACCAGAATCGTGGATCAGCTCTGTGTTCCTGTCTCGACCATGCCACGTGGCCAAGCCATCCAGGTATTTACTTCTCGGTCTTCCCCTTGGTCTCTTCCCTTCTATTTTGCCAGTCGTCACCAAGTTCTCCAATTAATTTCTTCTCATTACATTCCCAAAAAGTTTTGACTGACTACGTCTAATGTCTCTAATCAGTTTACGACTTCATTTGTTTCTTGAAGGACTTATTCGTTGGTTTTTCTGTCTGTCCATGGTATTCTTTGCATTTTCCTCAGAAACCACATTTCCATAGCCATCAACTGTTTTCAGCTTGACTGCTTATTCTCCACGCTTCACATACATACAAAAGTATATGTTCTATGTACCCCCTTCAACACTCTTTTTCTCGTTTCAATTGATATCTTTTTATTGGTCAGTATGTGTTTCATCTTGCAAAAGGCTACTTTCGCCATGGCAATTCTTGTTCTAATCTCTTCAAGGCATCTCCCATCAGATGTTATGACTGTTCCGAGATAGCTGTACTGATTCACTTGACGTTTGAAGTGACCAAAATATTTCAATTTTCTTTGTTTTATCGTCTGTAATAGCCAACCGTCTTCAATATTCAGCTCTTGAAGTATGGATGCATTTGTTTTTTTTTCTTTATCTAATATACTCTTAGAACTCGTATATAACATTTATATTCAAAGGCATTTATGCTCTGTTCAGCTTGTGTAGTAAGTGTCCAGGTCTCACAGGCTTATGTTGCAATGGGAACGACGCATGCTCTTAAAAATCTAATTTTTGTAGTTCTGTCTGTCCCACTCCACAATTTATTCAACTGTTTTAGTCTTTGAAGAGCAATAGACATTCGTCTTTTAATTTCTTTCATTGTGTCACCATTGTTGATAATCAATGACGCAAGATATTGGAAATTGTCCACCACCTCCATTTTTTTCCTCATTAACATCTATTTCTTTCTCCATAGTAGTTTTATCTGTAGGCATTATCTTTGTTTTTTGCAATGTTAAGATAAAGTTGTGATATTCACTATTCAATTGGGTTGAGGCTATTAGGTTGTTTTTGTTGTTGTTTGCTCGTTTGCTTTGAACTCAAGCATAGTCCATACACACTATGTATGGTAGTGATGGGCTGAATTTTGCGTGTGGGTTAGCTTTCCATATTAACAGTGTCCCTCGCCATCAGCGAACCCACTCCGACTTCAGAGGTACTTGCAATTAACGTCTCCAAGTCAAAGACGACAGGTCAACATTTTAGTCCAGCTGTCCGGTGTAGGGGTTGAACCGCTTACCACGGCATCAGCACACCGGATGTTTAAGAACATGCGTTCTTATCCATTCGGCCATGCGGACCTCCGTATTAGGTTTTCTGTACCATTCTGTGTTGTGGATAGTTAGTTAGTTAGTTAGTTAGTCGACAGATCATCCTCGCTGCACATCGAACCATTCAGTCCATAAGTGCTCGGATCCCCTCCTCAGCAAATCCCGCAGCGTGTAGCGGCTAACGACGCCAGTTCTGTGTTGGTTTATCAGTCTTCTTTGGCTTCCTGCGTAGTGTTCTTGTTTGGCCACACCTCTTTTAATTTGATGCTCTAGCAGTCTGGCCATTGTTGTAGATTCACAGTCATCACTTGGTTCTCGCAAAAGTCTCACATCACGTAGAGCATTCAGAATGTCAGCCTGGTCCATGGCGCGTCCGCCCTCCACAGTAGCCTCACCTGCGAGCTTGTCAGCCCGCTCATTTCCTTGTACTCCCGCATGCCCTGGCACGAAGATGAAACTAATCTTTGCCAGCCGAGACCGCTTCAGAGGCAGCAACCATTCTCTTCGGATCGACCCCTCCTCTATCCTCTTGATCATGTTCATTGAGTCGCTAAGGAAACAAGCCCTGGTGAATGTCTGTGTCTCGAGCCATGTTATTGCTTTACTTACTGCCATGACTTCCATGGTCAGGCTACTTGTGGTTTCAGTGAAAGCACCAGAGTCCTCCTTCACAATTCTCCCTCCGGCCCGAGCTGTAAAGGCCCATGAGCTTCTCACATGTCGGACGACCGACCCATCTGTGTAGATGACCGCGTCACCGTCTAGCGAATTCTCGAAAATCAACGCTTGTACTTCAGCCTCAACAGCAGCCGGATTTTCTTGTCTGCATTTTCTATCTAGTTGGATGCAAACTGAAAAGGATGTGCAGAAGTCTGTTGGCACTTGCACCCACTCCTCGCCAGGTTCTAAGTCCTCAAGTGAACACACCTGTTGAAGAATGTCTTCGGCTTGACCCATCCACGACCGTCCTCTTTTTAACCTGCTGCCCTTCACCTTCCTAATTTCACTATGCAGTGGATGTTGTGTGTTTGCGTTAATTCTGAGGTAGGCGCGTGCCCTGCAAACTTGTATTCTCTCTTCAATGGTTGGAAAATAAAGAAGGTAGCGCATCGCCCTGCATGCTGTATCTCTTGTACATCCAAGAATAATGCGCATAGCTTCATTCTGTATCCTTTCCATCCTTTCTATCTGCTTATGGCTGAGAGTCAAGATTGCCATTGCATACTCCAAAACAGACATGACCAGCCCCTCGTACAGAAGACATAGATGGCGCTGCTCACAGTTTGCTGCCGCCATCACCCGCATCGCTGCCAAACCCCGCTTGGCCTTTGTTATCACCTGGTCTATGTGCACATTATAAGCAAGGCTTCGATCAAACCGTATCCCCAGGTAATTCATTGCCTGCGTTCTTTCCACCGTCTCTGAACACAGCATTACAGTTGGTGTTGGATTGTTGACAATATGATTATTCAACGAGAACCAAGTCACTGTTGCCTTTGTTGGGTTGACCATTGCCCCAGCTTCATCACACCAAGTACTTATGCGATTGAGTTCGGTTTGTAGTTCCCCAGCAACCTCCTCTCTATCCTTACCCTGACGATACACTAAAACATCATCGGCATATGACAATGTCCTGCCAGGTCCAGTGATCTGCTCACTGGTGATTCTCACTGTGTAGGCGTTGAACAGTACCGGAGATAATGGTGATCCCTGTGGTAGGCCAGGATATATTGTTGTTGGTTCCGAAGTCCAACTGCCACATCTAAAAAATACTTTCCGTTGGAAGAGGGCTGCAGCGATCCAACTAAGGAGGAATGGACTTACGTTTAGTTCAAGAAGCTGAAACATTAAAAAATCCAGTGGTACTCTGTTGTATGCGTCCTCAAGATCAATCGCTGCAGCAACGGTTTCAGTGCCTGAGTGGAAACCTTCATAGACATCATGGGCAAAGACTGCTGCATTGGTCCAGGTTTCTCGTTTTGGACGGTACCCACCCAGGGTAGGTGGGAAAACACCTTGCCTCTCTAGTTGGCTTGATATTTTCCTGGCAATTACCTTCTCCAGCAGCTTGCCTATTGTATTCTGCATGGTTATAATTCGATATCCCTGAATTTTTTTGTGGTCTTTGTCAGGCTTCGGCAAGGGAATCAGATAGCTGTGTAACCATTCCTCCTTGATGCTAGCACTCCCTATACTGTTGTTGTACATGTCTGCTAGTTTCTCTAGCTCATTGTCGGTACACCTATTTATGTCGTCGTATCTTATGCCATCAGGACCTGGAGCACTGTTTTTTGATCGTCGAAGCACAGCCTTGATTTCTTTCACTGTCACTGTGTCTTCATCCGAAGTGTTCTGGGCCTTGCATCTGTCTGAGGTGACCTCCTTGGCCAGATTTCGACCTCCCATGTCTGTCTGGTTGCTCTGCTCAAGGTAGCGTTCAAAGAGGGCTTTGCCCTTGTCCTCGTCAGTCCTCTGCCAGATGAGGTCAGCACCTTGGAAGTCAGAAATGCTCTTATTCTTGACTACACCACTCATGCTTTTATGTAGTCGCCAGAACAATTTCAGTGACTTGTCTGTGCTTACCCTTTGACACACCTCTGCCCATTTTTCCCTTTTAACCACCGTGACCAGTTTTTTGAAATAGCTTACTTTTGTGTGCATCTCTCTTTCTAAGTGCAAGCAGGGACTAGGATGACCAGCTCTGTTCTTCTTGGCATTTTGCCATCTCCTTACAGCACTACGCTTATCCACCCAAGCCTTATCCACCTCGAAACTCCACCACGGTGGCTGCTCCCAGCTTTTTTTCCTGCCCTGAAACGTTCTGCGCTTGTCACGTCTTATTTTACTCACCACATCTTGCCCTGTACTGTCATACTGGAACGTCTTTACCTTTAGCTTGTGCTGCCTGGTTCTGCCTTTCTCCACCAATATGCTGCAAGGGTGGTGGTCGCTGCCATGGTGTCCTAGGACACCCCATCTACACACTGTAGTGAGTAAAGGTGAAACTAGCGCCAGATCAATAGCACTGTCCTCATCGCCTGGACGGCTTGCTGTCCTGGTGACACAGCCACTGTTGATACAAACCAGGTCGATGGTTTCCAGTGCAGTCTCGAGCTCCTCCCCTTGTGTATTGGAGGAAGTGTTTCCCCATGATCTGCCTTTAGCGTTGAAGTCACCACAGAAAATAACATTCCTCTCGTGGCCTAATATGCCACTTAAGCACTGCCACTTCTGTGCGTCCACACTCGCATTGCGGGCATAAACATTAACCAACACGAATGGTATACTGGAATGAACTCTCACCGCCTGTATTTGTATATCGTCACTGTCCCAACTGGACATGTCTAGCTCTGACGCCACCATGCTGTCGCGAACGAGAATCGCCGTTCCCAGATGTCGTGTGTTGTGGATAGCAATACTGTATCATCAGCATATCGAATCTCTTGTATTTCATGACCACCGATATTTAGGGCATCATATAGCTCCTTGTTTATAACATCTCTGACATTTCTCATTATATTTTCGGCGTACAGGTTAAACAAATAGGGGGCAGCACACAGCCCTGACGGACTCCTTGCTTGATTTCAAACCAATCTGATGTCTCGCCTTCTATTCTAACCGCTGCTTGTTGGTCTAAATGAGTTATATTACATGTGGTGGAAAGCCTATATTCCTTATGGTTTTCCCAAACTTTCTGATGTTGTACACAATCAAATGCCTTTGAATAATCCACAAAACATGACAATAGGTTTACATTAAATTTTCTGCACTTCTCTATTATTAAACGCATGTTGAGTAAGTGATCTCTTGTTCCTCTTCTTTGTCTAAATCCAGCTTGAACCACGTTAATTTCTTCTTCTTCTTCCATATTCTTACGAAGTCTTCCCATTATGATTTATAGTAGAATTGTACTTGCATGACTGAGTTGGTGCATAATGCTATGTTTTGATACTGGAATCTTTTGGCCATATACCATTTTTGCACATCCTTTTACGTAATGCGTAATATATTTGTATGCTTTCGTCTCCTTCTGCTTTAATTAGTTCAGTTGTTATCTCATCACATCCAGGTGATTTATCATTCTTAACGTTCTTTATTGACCATGCAATTTAATTTAATTAGGGTTTCAGGTTCTGTCTCTGCTGTCATTGGTTCATGTGTCTCATTCATATCCTCACTGTCATTCATATCATACATTCCACTGCAGTATTCTTGCCATTTTTCTAGAATGTGTCTAGATTTTGTTAAGGTAATATCAGGAACCACAGTGGGCACATACGACGTACAATCCTAGCTACAATATTCTAATGTCAGTAACCAGTACAGAAATATGTGACGTACAAGCACATCTACAATCATCTAATGTCAGCAACAAGAACAGGAACTGTATACAAGCATAGCTAAAATCTTCTAATATCAGCAACAGTACAGGAACATGCGACGTACAAGCACAGCGACAAAATTCTAATGTCACTAATCATTCAAGAAACTGCTAAAGTGCCATGAGGTATATTGGTGTATGGTTCTAGCGCCATATTTTATACCGATTGGCGCTGAATGGTGTAACCAATATCACCCTTGACGTGTTTTTTTCAATACAACTGAGGCAGAATTCCGGTGCCGAATCAGATTCGAACACATGATCACTGGGCCAATAGGCAAGGAGTTATTGTCATAGGTCTACCGTACGATATACTATGTGTGAGATAGACATGGCGCTCTATCTATAGGACTATCTTACGTTATTCTATGTTTGAAAAACATGAAGCTCTATCTATAGGTCTACCGTACGATATACTACGTGTGAGATAGGCATGGAGTTATATCTATTGGTCTATCGTACGATATAGTATGTTTGAGATACACATGAAGCTCTATCTATAGGACTATCTTACGATATACTATGTTTGAGATAGACTTGAAGTTCTGTTTATATGTGTAACGTACAATATTCTATGTTTGAGATAAATAAGGATCTCTTTCTATAGGTCTACCGTACGATATACTACATGTGAGATAGGCATGGAGTTATATCTATTGGTCTATCGTACGATATACTATGTGTGAGATAGACATGAAGCTCTACCTATAGGTCTACCGTACTATATACTATGTTTGAGATAGACTTGAAGTTCTGTTTATATGTCTAACGTACAATATTCTATGTTTGAGATAAATAAGGATCTCTTTCTATAGGTCTACCGTACGATATACTATGTTTGAGATACATAAGGAGCTCTATCTATGTCTACCGTACGATATACTATGTTTCAGATAAATAAGGAGCTCAATCTATAGATCTACCGTACCATATACTTCTTCTGCGTTCATGCGGCGTGTTTTTTCAGATGTAATTGCGTTGTGTCAAGTTTATTTGCGCGCTTAGTCCGACACATCCGACTTTTGCGGGTGTTTGTTGACCGCGTTAACCTTCCCAGCCTGCTTCGAAGGACATTCCACTCACACTCGGACGTTTTTGTCTTGTGCTAAGTTTGTTTGCGCACTTAGGCCGACACTCGACTTCTCCGGGCATTTCTTGACCGCGTTAGCCTTCCCGGGCGTTTCGAAGGACTTTCGACTCTCACTGTTGTGGTGCCGTCCACAGCCCAGCTGATCAAATTAGAACTGCCAAAGACATCACGGTCAACAATCAAGGGAAGGCAGGGGCAGACCATGGACATTATCCTCCATCCAAGGAGGCTTCCATAATTGTAGAGCCGACACATAGCGCGCTGGTACTGAGCTCACCCAAGGGGTCATTACGTCCTGCACATGGCTGCTTCACTCCCTCAATTCCGCATATTGGGCATTTCGTTCGCCACAGGCCGCTCCCCGCGCAAACCAGGAGAGGTCAGGATGCAAACGACATGCACTCAGCGAGCTTTCGGTTCAGAATTTCCACTAAATGGGTTTGCCAGCCAAGCAATATTCCTATTCGAGCTTTTGGGTCGCTTTCTCGACTTTTATTGTTATTGTGTCATCCATATCCCAGCTGGTCTACTCAGAACAGCCAGGGGCATCCCAGTCAGCCCTCAAAAGAAGGCAAGGGCAGACCATAGACATTCCCCGCCATCCAAGGAGGCTTCCATAATTGCAGAGCCGACACACAGCGCTCTGGTACTGGGCTCATCCAAGGAATCGACAAGCCCTGCACATGGCTGCTTAGCCTCACGTCCGTATATTGAGCCAGCAGCTCACCACAAGCTGCTCCTCAGAAGACCAGGAGGGAACTGTATACCGATGACGTACATACAGCAAGCTTTGGCTTCGGACTTCCATGTAACGGATTCGGCAGCTAAGCAATTCCAATTCGTGTAATTGAGACGTTTCTCCACCTTTATTAACTTTCACGAGGTAGGCTGCAGATGTTGCCGGCTCAGCATCTCACGGCCAGGCCCTCCTATCCGGTGGATATTGACTTAGAGGCGTTCAGCCATATCCCTCAGCTGAGAGCCTTAGAGACGTTTTTCCACCTTTGATAACGCTCACTCAATGTGCCCCTGGGACGCTATTTTCTACCTTTGGTAACGCTCACGATGTGGGCTGCAGATGCTGCCGGCTCAACATCTCACCTCCGTGCAGCATAGTAAGCGTAACAGTCAGGCCCTCGCAATCCGGAGGATATTGACTTAGAGACATTCACCCATATCCCTCAGCTGAGAGCTGTGCAACAAGTGTCTGGACCAAGAATGTAGTGGCACCTTGTAAATGATTCGGACTTTAATTGCAATGGATTTGCTAGCCAAGGTATATTCCATTTCGATTCATTTAGCCTCTGGGGTTGCTAGTCGACATATTTTATGGTCAGAACTACAACGGTATCTGATCGTCTTCGCACCTCTGACTTTCGTTCTTGATTAATGAAACATTCTTGACAAATGCTTTCGCAGTAGCTAGTCTTGCGGCGACCCAAGAATTTCACCTCTAACACCGCAATACGAATTCCTCCATTTGTCCCTGTTAATCATTACCTGTAGTTCCGAAAATCAACAAAATAGAACCGAGGTCCTATTCCATTATTCCATGCAGCATTATTAGACAGCCTAGGCCTGCGTTGAACACTCTTAATTGTTGAAAGTAAACGCGTCGGCGACCCGGGACGCTCAGCGAAGAGCACCCAGAGGAGAGAGCCAGCAGACAAACACGGGCAGGAAAAACGGGCCGCCCGCCTGTACCTGAGATCCAACTACGAGCTTATTAACTGCAACAAGTTTAATATACTGTAATATAATTTTTCATAAGCGTAACATCGCGATAAATATTTCCAATACGATTCAAAAGTTGACACCGCAAGAACGTTATTTTGTTCCACAATTGTACAATCCAAGATTTAATATAACTCATTGTTGGCGTAAAACCCGAACTCGGAAAAGCAAGCGAAAAAAGGACGAACAACCGGAACACAGCCTGTTTGTATACCAGCTCAAGTAAGGGACCAGGAGTGATTAGATGAGCGGAGGGAGTGATAGTCTCTTCAAAATCAACTTACCAAAGACAATTTAGTATACGTTAGATAGATGAAGACAAACATCAGCCCACGACATCGCATTGGGAAAATCTTAATCCTGGCGCCGAAGTGTGGAAGAAATTCATTTTACATGAAAGGTAAACAGAAATATTTATTTTAAATCTTAGATTAGTTTGTGAGTCTTTTTCCCAGAAGAAGAGTTGGTAAGTCGACTTGTTGAACCCATGTGGTGAGTTCTTAATAAATTAATTTAGTAGAAGACTAAATTACTATATATTTAATTGCAATAGTTTATATATAAACTGTACATTAAGTATAACCATAGTGAGTTTTATTTTTCTCCCAACGTAAACAACTGATTTAATGTATAAGCATTAGTCCAAGTTGTACATTTGTTTCTTAAGCAACTCAATCTACAATGATTTAGAATGGTAAGTTCTTAAGAAATTAATCTAGTAGAAACTAAATAATATTATACTCAGTAATCATAGTCATAAGATAAACTGTACATTAGGAGAAAACTACAGTGTATTATTTTCTCCCAGCTAAACAACTTAGTTAATGTAAACATTAGACACATGTTATACATTTTATTTCTTAAGCATGAAGATCAACCTACAATGAATTAGAGTGGTAACTTAAGACTTAAGGAAATTATTGTAAATGTGTAAACACTGGTAAGTCAAACTAGTGTAAGGTGTGTTAGTCAGTAGATGATTTTTATACATAAGTACATGAACAAACCAGTAGTTTCTTATATTTCTTGAACACATGGGAACCAAAAAGAGTTCTATAGGTATCATAATTTGTATGGTGCTAAAGCACACATGTGGTAAGGCAAATACATTTTCATGGTTGTCAGACATGTGGAATAATAATATTTGTGCCACATAATAGTGCGTAATCAACCGCCATTCAAGAATGATTATGATTCATAATGAATGAATGCGGATGAGTGTAACACATAAATTGTATGTATTTGATGAAAGCATGTGGTGACTCATGGATTTAACTTTGCTAAATCCTTGGTGAATTTCATAAGTATGCCTAATGATCACATAAGTCTATGTCATTGAAGAGCATGCTTGTGTCATGTGTGTTTTATTCTTGTTAAACAGATGTGAATGTATCATTTGATAAACCCCGTCAGTATGAAAATATTATTTCTGATGAAGAATGACGATCTAATGTAATGTAATTGTGGTTAAATCTGTGAATTTTTTATGTGTAAAGCACAGACATATACTAATTGTCATTCCTACAGATATGATGTGTCTGATGAGTGATTGTGAAAGGAGATATTTCATTGTGATATCAATGATGTTAAACATTTTAAGTTATCATTGGGAAATCACATAAGTATAATTACCCACTTTATATGCAAGTATGAATGATGTTTGAGGAATGATTCCTGAATGATCATCCATGCATATGAATGATGTCTGAGATGAGTGAATTGACCCCACATCCACAGATGGATATTGTGATTGATGCATGAGGAGTGTGAGTGAGTGAAGTTACATGCTGAGAGAGGGGGTATAGGCCAACAGTCAATCTCAGGATAGCCGGCAACTTTGAGGTGTAATGCCATGACTATAACCAGAGAACTTGTTCGGCATAATCCATAAACTGAATAATAATTTAATACACTCCGACGCATGACAACACATTGTATTAAATATTACTTATCGTATAATCATCTGGTTATGTGCGCTAAGCACGACACAACCAGTATCCTACATTATGCATACTAACAGCATCAAAATCCCACTTTGTATTTAATGTCACTCATATTAACACATATGGTCTAGTGTAATTATAATAATGCAATACAATGATGATGATGATGATGATGATGATGATGATGATGATGATGATGATGATGATGATGATGATGATGATGATGATGATGATGATGATGATGATGATGATGATGATGATGATGATGACTGTAACGGCCTGGTCAGCCATTAAAGACATGGTTGTAAGTATATTACAGCCATCTTGTTTTTAATGTAGGTGTTTTAATACTCGGCCGCTAGTGTTCATTGATATTTTTTTTTTAAATTTTAATTACCAGTTACCATACGGGGGTTAGACTATCTCGGCCTCTTTCACTGTTGTTCTTTACTTTTTTCTCTGCTCCAGAACTTTCTCTGTGACTGGTCCCCAGGACTGGGGTTAGTATTTGGTCCATCTCTAGTATACGTCGCTCAAAATTCTCTCGTTCTCTGATTACATGGTGCCAGTTACCATTTGCGTTCTTCGGTGCCAACGCTATGAACTGTCAAGAGGTGAGGATCTGTTGCAAAATTTACCTGGAGAGGAGAAAAAAATCACATTCAAACTTATAAGGCTTCAGCGTCTAGTAATTCATAGTGAAAATAAAGAGTACCAGATAATAGAATGTACCATTAGACATCGGAACTAACACACCTGTTCTTGGAAACTATGAGTGTGACCGTTACTATTTATACATACCTTTCTCGATGGGTGTTGTATCGCATATGCTGTGACAGAGGAGCAACTTCGGAAACCAGCGGTAGGATAGTTTTCATTCCACAAAGCATTGATTTTCTTGAGAAACTCAGAGTCTGGTTCATGACCGCTAGACAGAGGGTCACTATTTTCATCTGAAGAAGAGTCGTCAAGCAGATCAAATGTTGTCTCATATGAGTCTACAGTTGTCTGACTACAAGAAGTAGGTTTCTTGCAGAACAACATGTCTAATGACAGAGCTGGGATGAAGAACCAAGAATCACCAGTCTTCACAACAGGTAACGTAGAAGATGTGCTACTTTTGTCAAAACTGGCGTGCTCTGTTGAACTTTGGTAGATATTTTGGAAACCAATGTCTTTATTTCTCTGAGCGTAGTCTTTGGGAATGAAGCTTTTGCTCTGTGCCACATGCATTGTGAGTGGAGTCAGAAATGTTTTTCGTTTGTCGGTGTTGTACTCCAGGTTTTCCTGTTTCTCTTTACCGTTTCTTTAGCTTTTTGGAAGAAGGGTGTCCTCTCTTGATCATTTTCTAGTTGGATGTCAATTTTAAAAATGGTTTGTAAGGTTGAGTGGGGTGTAATCTCAGCCTCTGGGAGTTTGGGTTCCATGAACACCGCCGACCGTAATCATTACCTTCGCGTCTCAGCTGTACCCTTACACATGTGGTCGACTGTGACGCCATCTTTAACCGGGTTTAGTCACGTGGTTTGATTGTATACCTTAGCCATATAACGGAAACATCGCCATATTTGATCGGGTGTGAGAATTATCCAAGTGTCTCGGTTGTATCGTTATGTTGTCAGGCCACTCTGAGTCATCCTCAAGTTTTTCCCAAAGACATGTCTGAACACGTTCACATACGTTCACTCCGTTGACATAGTCCCGTGATGCGTCACCCAATCGGTCACCCTCCGATGATGCTGATCACATACACACACCTGGATGTTATGATGGCACACGCGCAATCAAACAATGTTGGGGTTGACTGTGACGTCCTGTAAATGCATTGCAACGTCCTGTAATAGTTAGCAACTAGCTGTTGATACACCCTCTTCACACGCACGTGACCTGTTTGTGGTTCGTTCAAATCGACAATTGTAAACTTGCCCAGGACGGCTGACAATCCATAGAATTTGAGATTGACTGCGATGTCTTGTAATTGATAGCACACACACACACACACACACACACACACGGCAGTACACCCACGCACGCACACACGGATGTCATGATTGGCCACGAGCAACCAATCAATGTTGGGGTTGTCTGCAACATCCTGTAAATGCATTAGATAAACAATGTTGGGGCTGACTGTGACGTCCTGCAATAGATAGACATCTAACTGTTGATACACCCTCTTCACACGCACATGACTAGTACAAGGCATACATTGTGTCTTGAAATGACACGACAAATCATGATGGTATATGACCAACCAAACAATGCTGCGGCTGACAGCGATGTCCTGTAAATGGCTTGCCTTACAGCTTGACTGCCCTATGTAATAGGTAGACACATAACTATAGTACATGATATACCTTTGGTCATGCGATAATACGGTAAAGCATCGTGGCACACGACCAACCAATCAATGTTGGGGCGGCATGCGACGTCCTGTAATTTATAGCACACACACACACACATACGCATGTGCATACACGCATGCACACGCACGTGACATGACTGCCGTTCGTTCAATAAGACAACAGCAATCTTACCCAGCAAACACACCGCTCCATAGAATGTTGAGTTTGACTGCGACGTAATGCAATGCATTACAGCTTCAGTGGAGTATGTAATAGATAGTCACCTAGTTATAGTACGAGGCATACCTTTGGTCGTGACATGACACGCCAAATCATAATAGCACACGATCATCCAAACAATGTTGAGGCTGAGTGCAACGTCTTGTAAATCCAATGCATTATACCTTGACTGTGATAAGTAAAAGACAGACACACAGCTATAGTACAAGATCTAGCTTTGGTCGTGAAAATGACACGGTAAAAGCATGGTGGCACACGACCAATCAAGCAATGTTGGGACTGGATGCGACGTCCTTTAATTGATAGCACACACACACAAGCGCATGTACATACACGCAAGCATACGCACGTGACATGACGGCCGTTCGTTCAATAAGACAGCAGCAATCTTACCCAGCAAGCACACCACTCCATCGAATGTTGGGACTGACTGTGATGTCGTGTAATTGATAGCACACCCGCGCGCGTGCAAGCATACATATACACACACAGACGCGCACAAATATCCCGCGTGACCAAGTCATCAAGGCAAGTACGTATATATACCCATTGGGACAACCTACCTGCAGCTATAGAAATACATTCATATATAAATAAATAAATAGATAAATTCACAAATACATACATATCTATTTATATTTGATATTTCAAACCATATGTATAACGGTTTCGTATAGCTATATTTTTATTTTATTTTATTTTTTCGGCGCAAATATTCCCTTCACAGTCCCGGTTGTCTTCTGATCACTATCTACAATAAGCATTGAAGTCCGGTGCCGTTAATTGACAATCCCGTAGGCGTTCTGCTTGACCGGTATCGGTTAATCTCGCGGTCGCTGGTCATTGTATTTCTCGCGGGGCGTGATGGCTCAGTGCGTTCTCTTTGCCTATTCGCGCAGGTAAAGTTGGCGGTCAGAGGAGCTTAGTAAGGACAGCCGTAAAGGGGAGACAAGAGACACGAATCGTCTCCCTTGGTTTAATTCTATTTATGTTTGTAAAAAGGGACGTTATTTGTTTAATAATATTACATATTTTTATTATTATCTCGGGAAGTTATGGTTTATTTTAAATGAGGATTAGAGTTTTATATTGACATTACAAGTCTCCAATATACATACAAGAAATGTTTAGTGTTTAATTAAGTTTTAGGTTTAATTTTTAATAAAATTGCTTGCCTGGCTAGTATATTTCTAAGCCAGATTTCCACCAAGCGCTTAAAGTTGATACATGGGATCGGGACTTCTGCCGAAGCACACAAAAAGTTTATTAATGCAATCCAAAAATGGATCCTCGGGTTAGCTCGAGAGATGGAATAAATCAATTTCTGTCATATTTGATTTCGATCTCCCTCATCGAAGGGGGATCGCTATGACTGGGGTTCGATCACACCACGTGACCGCACCACACACACACCCGCTCACACACTGGGACTCGAACTCGGCAACTAGTTGGTCTACTTATCTAAGTATTCCACATACCCGGCGCTTGTCTCGTTGTCCGCCACCACCACCCCCGCCGCCGCCGCCCCGCTCCTCGGGACCGGAAGTAGTCAGCACGACAACCGGAAGTGGTCACCCAGAACCAAGAAAATAACTGCCAATTTTTAAAAAAGGCGGTCGGAAAAGGACTCAGTTTGGTGACGTCAGAGCGTAGGATCATGACTTTTGTATAGTAAAATATGACGTCACTACGAAGGACTAAGTCCTAAAATACTAAGTCATTACCTCCCCCCTTACTGCTTTTGTCCTTCAGCCAGCGATGTCCAAGAGATTATCACATCCAAACAATGATTGACTTCATTAACACGCACATAGTCCCGTTCATTCGAAATTAGTTGTCAACTCAGTCCTGTAGACTTTACAAAAATTTAATCAGCAACACTGCTTAATACAGAATGATGAACAGTGATGATTGTTCGTCCAATAACAAACTCTCTCCCTCCTTCCCTCCCTCCCTCCCTCTCTCTCTTCCTTCCTACAATAACAGTCAAATACTCATCTGTACCCGATACATATCGAATTATTTCTTGGATTAATAAATATAAAATTTGAAAAAAAACAATCTTGTAAATGCAGCAATAGTTATTAAGAAGAAAGATTATATATCCAAATGCAACATCAAACTGGATGAACTAATCGGAAACAAGTCAATTTATTAAATTATTTGGGTACTTTAATAACAGCTCCATCAACTACCATCACTGGCCTTACATCAAATATCATCTGCAACAAGACCAAGAGGACGTCCAAGAAGAAAAATGGATTGACGACATTAAAGACATTGTACTATCACACGGAATGACACTATCCAGTGCCGCCTCCGGGCGGTGGAGCGCAAATTATTCCTCCCCACGACGCTTGACGGCAGAAGTGGAAGATGATGATGATGATGATGAATAACAGCAGTAGGAAGATGTATTATAGAAGTTTAATGTAGAATATCCCAAGCTACGGCAGCACTTTACATCGTAGTCATCGTCGTCATCATCGTCGTCATCATCATCTTCATCATCATCATCAACATCATCATAATCATCATCATCAAATATCTAGCCGACTGGCTAGGTGATCGCGCTTTTCCACATCGTGCATCCTCCAAAGGCGTGTGTCAGTTCGCTCTTCCGTACATGACGCAAGACTGTCACGAATTTTCTCTCGCTGTCTTCCTCTATCTTTCTTTAAAAACTCTACAGCTGCACATTGGTAGCATGCCTATAGAAAGTGTAACCGAGCACAAGGCACTGGGTCTTATCATAGATCAAAATCTAACCTTTAACTCACATGTTCATGCATGCTCTCGTTAAACAAACAGCCAAAAATGTATACCAACTTGCCAACATTAAAAATTTCCTTGTCGAAAATACAAGAAAGATATTCTATACTTCCTACATACAAACACATATTGATTATTGCTCCACAATCTGGGATGGATGTTCCAAATCAATAACAAAATGCCTATATTCACTCCAGAAAAGGGCAGTGCGTTTAATTAATGCTGAAAAGCTCACCGAAAATTCTAACCTACATAAACGTCTTCGGTTACTGCCACTCCATAAACGACTACTTTTTAATAAGGCCAAACTAATTCACAAAATCCTATTTCAAAATGCTCCAAGCTACCTTTGGCCATTGTTTAAATATAACGCAAGACATAGCGAGCGAATAAATATACTTCAAGTCCCTAAACCTAGGATAGACTTATATAAAACAAGCTTAGCATACTCTGCCGCTCACTTGCGGAACAATCTTCCACAAGAAATCAAAGACACCACAAATCATTATACATACATTCGGAATCTGTTTGAACACTACCTCAGTACCGACTACATTCCCCGATAAACAAAAATAAAATAAAAAATACAATAATAATGGTAAATTATCTCAAACGACATCTAGCCAAAAAACATTCCCATATGTATGGCACGTTACACCTTCCTTAGGTATTTATAATGCCCATGTTAAACATTGCCTCAGTGAGTCATTTGTTATTGATTATTTTTCATGCGTTATAATGCTATTGTTCTTTTGTTGTCAAATATGTGCTTCATAAGTGATGTTGAATGAAAGAGTGTATGAGAGGAAATTGTGAAGAAGGGCAGAATGTCAGACGGGCCTGCGTGCCCAATTCTTAACCCTTTGAAAATAAAGATGTTCATTCCTTCATTCATGTTCCTTACAACTTTCTCTAGAGCCAGATTGAAGAAATATATGTTACTGAAATATATTGCTGAAATAAGCATTGTTAACAAATGTGCTACTCAAATACGGTTTGATGAAATATGTATTGCTAAAATGTGATTTTTACATATGTATTGCAGAGATATGTGCGTGCGTGCGTGCGTTCGTGTAAAACAAAATATGTATTAACATATCTATTGCTGACATATGTGAGAAGAATAAGAAGTAAAAACTAGAAGTTAAGGATGAGTAGAAGGTAACGACACCAAAACGCCATATACTCCTTAAGAACACGGACAGAAAGAACGACTGAAATAGAAATGTAGAACAGTCCAAGCAAACGTAGCATTTCACACGAGTACTAAAGAATTACGGCCATGTTTGTGCTTTATTGACTACACTCGGACATTTGATAATGTGAAACGCGAAGACATAATAAGAATGTTGGACAACTTAAACATTGATGGTACAGAGATGAGAATAATAAAAAGCATTTATTGGAAACTATGTGTTAAACAGACGTGTGTGGTATCGCCAGATCTGTTAATTTTAAGCAGTTAATTACTAATGAGACCCATATAAAATATGACACGAATATCATTTGGTTGACATAATATAAACAACCTGTGATATGCTTATATCACGGTTGTGATCTCTGAAAATGAAATAAAATTACAAGAAATTATAGCTATCAATGCAATATAAAATGAAACCATTGGTCTGAAAAACAAACAAACAAAAACAATAGTTGCATAATGACAAGGAAACCATCTTTTCAATGCAAACGCAGCATTTTACAACATAAATAATAATCTTTCCAATATGTCTCTATACATCGAGATGAGACGTTCTTAAGAGCTGTAGTGATTCCATAGTAATGTACAGGACAGAGTTACTGACACTTAGCAGAAACATAAGGATTTGTGTGGAAGCTGCGGAGATGCCATTTAACAGGTGAATGTTGACAGCACCATGGATCGTTACACAGAGAAATGGACAGAATGAAGTTACTCGGCATAGAGTACTGGCCAATGGTACCAAAAGAGGACAATTCACATTACTAGGGCACATGATGTGATAAATATTGCTGTAATACATATTGTTGGGATAAATAGTAAGGTAAATATTGCTGCAATACATATTGTTGGGATAAATAGTAATATAAATATTGCTGTAATACATATTGTTGGGATACATATTAAGATGAATATTACCGTAATACATATTGCTGGGATGAATATTGATGCAATACATATTGTTGGGATAAACATTAAGATGAATATTGCTGCAATAGAAATTGTTGGGATAAATATTGCTGCAATACATATTGTTGGGGTGAATTTTGCTGCAATACATATTGTTAATATAAATATTGCTGCAATATATATTGTTGGGATACACATTAAGATAAATATTGCTGCAATACATATTGTTAGGATAAATATTGCTACAATACATATTGTTAATATAAATATTGCTGCAACATATATTGTTGGGATAACACATTAAGATAAATATTGCTACAATACATATTGTTAAGATAAATATTGCTGCAATACATATTGTTAAGATGAATATTGCTGCAATACATATTGTTGGGATCAATATTGCTGCATTACATATTGTTAAGATAAATATTGCTTCAATACATATTGTTGGGATAAATATTAAGATGAATAATGCTGCAATACATATTGTTGGGATAAATATTGCTGTAATACATATTGTTAGGATAAATATTGTTGAGATTACAATTGCTGCAATACACAGAGTTGGCATAATTATTAAGATAATTATTGCCACAATACATATTGCCGAGCAAAATATTCTTGAGATAAATACTTCCGAAATACATACGTTGATCAAAACAAACTGTATACTGTAGTATAATTACAGCGTCCTTACAATTCCCTGGTATTGACTCCTTAAGTATCATACTTTGGAGGCGGAGGGGGGAGAGAGAAAACGGGACTACATCGACCTGTGTGACGTCATAATTTATGTGGCCCTGGTTTAAATCCTAGCCCAGTAATTTGGTCGAGTACCCGGCCCAGGCCGTGGCGCTAGAATTTAAAAGAGGTAGAACACACTGGTCAGTCAGAGAACAAAAGCCGGATATGTAGCCTCCCGTTTGGGAGGGCAAAAAGAGCCCAAAATATTTCACTCTTTGGAGCCTAGGTACATTTGTAACCTAATCATGAATATGTAACCATGTTTTTGATAAGGTACATGTATCATTGCGTTTAAAATATGAATTGTTAAAATGATAAATCAACAATTCATTTGAACAATTGCCTGAATGATCGCTTTCTACTGAGTGGCCATGTTTGCCTCGCTGCCGTTTTTCCTATGCTTACAGTTTCAAATTCCTATGTAAGACTTAGGATATGCCTTATGAAACTATCTAGCTACCAATGCATATAAATCTGAAAAATGCTCTATGTGCTGTAGAGTGTTCACTTTAAGGACATGTCATGAAACTTTTCTCTATGCGGAAGAATAATATTATTAACGCATCTGATGTTCACCAGCTCATGTTGGAGAAATAGTTCTGCTAACCTGTAACTTGAACTTTCGTGCCACTACGGTACATCGTCTTGTTTACATCTTGGTAAGCACACAACGTGTGATTATCATGTAATCCTTGCATAAAATATGTAAGAGAAATGCCACGTTTGATGTTTAAAATCGCATGTGAAAAGAAAGAAAAACGCACGAGGTATATGTTCGAATGTCAGGCAGGACGTGCCTTCAGTCCGTATTGCATCATAGTGGTCGGTGCCTGGGCGAACATTTATGTTCATAATTTGCCAACAACGTTCAGAATGCTTAGCGTGCTGCACAAGTTATTTCCTGAAAACAGGACACTTCTTATGCTAACAGCAATTGGTGGATTATATAACAGTGTTCACTAACCCCATGCTTCTATAAGAAGGTGGGAAGCGGACCATCTGTTCGGGTCTTACGGTTTGATGAGTGGGAGAATTATCCCATGAATGGCCTCTGTATTATTATTATCTGAATGATTGTTATTGATAATATATGAGGTATTCCTATGTTGTTGTTTTTTTCTGTTATAAAAATTATGTATTCTGTTCATGATTGTTACTTTTATTGCTGAAGTATATAATTTAATGTTACCCCGGTGGGGACATTATGATGATGACGATGATGAAAGAAGTCTTGTGGTTGTCTGTACCACAAGAAGAGAATGTTGACAGGTATGGTTGTGGCCTTTGACCTAATGCTGTTTACAGCTGTAGAAAGGAGATGAGGAATTCTAGACAAAAGGCATATGTCTCAGAGATCCTTGTCAGGTTATGACAGGTATATTATCAAGATAATTGCAGAGTTAGAATGTCTCTAAATCATCAGAAGGATCCAATGGCAATCCCAAAATAGAATATCGAGTGAGGAGATACCCTACTTACATTGAGAGTTGGAATAACTCTACAATCAGCGACGAGGGATGGAAAAAATTCTCCTTCCCCTTGGTTTCTTGTATTTGTGGTGTGAAAATATTAACATAACAGGAGTTTCTGTTAATGCTTGGGATTGTGTTCTTTTATCATTCCCAGCTCTGGAAAGACAGGTCGTGGTTGGACGTTATCACCGAACAGGGTAATGAGTAAAATGTCTGATTTGAGTGGTACATGAAAGAAGGATATATATATATACCTACAGTCTGGACCACTAAATAAAAGTTGGCTACCGCATTTATTAGCTGACTCTGTCAGAAAAAGACATGGTCGAGGATTAATGACACCATCATCACGTCTCACTTCCTGTGTTGTCGTCTAGTTATTATCGTGTTCACACGCATGGCCATTTGACCCGAAGTCAATAATCAATAGACTGTGGCACTGTTGCCAAGAGCGTGAAACGCCATTCTCTCACTGTCGATTCAAAATGTCTATAAGTCAAAATAGAGCACTACTACGGTGTACACACCGTTATACTACTTACACACTGAATACACTAGTAAAACATTTGCCCTGCTGACGTCGTTTTTAACGATCGGTTGAATATTTACACACAAGTTCGACTATTGTCTAGTTGACGGGACTTTTAATCATACTGTCGACAAAGACATACTCTGGTTTGAAACACGTTGCTTGTTGACTTAGTTGATCCATCTTCTTTATTCTTCAATGTTGTTCAGAAATATATAAATGTATTTAGCTGCTGTAGCGGTGGTCTTTCGCTAATGAGATCCTCGGCCGAATAACATTCAAGCGTTTCGGCCCCGAAGTAGGCCTCGTCACATGATCGTCCTTGACCTCGCCTAATGCGGGTTGATTACTATTCACAATAATATCATGATTCAATTCCTTCTGTGCTGTTTCTCAATGACTAACTCGTTACTTCTTATTTACTCTGGCTGATGTATAAATTTATCTTATCAGCGTAGTTTCCTTCTGACAATAATTCTTAACTCTTTCCAGAGCTATTTTCGGATCATGGCACATATCCTATTATATTATTCTTCTTCTTTGTAAATTTGTTTTATATTATCATGTAATTCTTTCCAGTTGTCTTTTATTCCTAGGTCCTCTATTTCTTTATATATGTTTTTTATTCTGAAGCCACTCTTCTTTCGCTAGTCTGCACATATGACGCATTATTTGGTCTATTAATATTTATTCTGGCGTGTTCTTTGCTTTCTTCCTTTTAGTCATTTTACTCAAGATTCTATTGGTTATCCACAATTGCTTGTTCTTATTTTATTTTACACGTAAGTTGGAATTTGCAATCCATATGCTAGTTTGTACACATTACCAGTTTGTACTAATTGTCTCCTCGGGATTTTCATGTCTGTATTGTTCCTCTGGGAATTTTTAGACCTAATTGTTATGACCCTTCATGGAGTGTGATTAGTTTATCGTCTGATCACATGAGTGTGACAGTAGCGCAATGTGGTCGGCGAAGTCCAAATCAACAAGGTATTAAGCCATCGAATCCCCTGTTCTCAACGATTACGAGGTGGTTTACTTCGAACAAATAGAGGTGACTTATGTCTGAAAATATCAATGCTGATATATATATATATATATATATATATATATATATATATATATATATATATATATATATATATATATATATATATATATATATATATATGAGGCGACGTAGAAGTATTTATTCCCGTGTTTTTAACTTTTATAATCTCTATCTATTAACCCACTTTTGTCTACATTGCTTCCCAATTAGGTGAATGATCACGCCTCTTTTAGTCATATCAGGTTGTTAATAGCTTGGTTGAATCATATTATATTTGTTTTTCCTCTGTGAATTTTAAGGTCTAATTGTTATGACCTCTCATCGAGTTTGATTAGTCTTTTCGAGCATCTGATCACATGTATGTGAAAAGAGTGCAATATGGTCGGCGAAGTCCAAATCAACAAGGTGTTTAGCCAGTGTGGTATGTAAAAATAAAAAGAGATAGGGAGATGAATCCCCAGATCTTATAGGCAACTGTTATATGAAACTTTAAATGGCTTGATAAGGCTTTCTGGGGGTATAGACTAGTTATCAAATGACGTTTCCTAACAGAGGCAAATAGAGCACCGGAAATTTACCGAACTTCCGAGAGGAGATCACTCACTCCCGAGAGGAGATCACTCACTCCTTGTACACCGAAAGTCCGTGTGGTTATCTAGCCAAAATCAGCTCCATAGTGATGTTATCCCTTGACAAGTAGTATAAATGAGAACACACATAAAAAAACTTAAAACCAAGTAACAAGTAAATAAATAACCCCTGAGTATAACATATAACATTATATTGGCATAACAAGGGGGGGGGGGGCGGCGGCAGGTGTTTGTATGGTCATGTGACACGGCATATTATTGCACACCACAATAAAAAGAACAATATTATCTCAATAAAAACATACTAATTATATTTAATTTGTTAATTAACAGTTCAGGTGTTTCCACAACGACGGAATTAAACTAACACCTTCGTAGCTCCATTGGGATGCTAAAGGTTTTATGGATCACATTAGACGGTGTCGCCAAGTTCTTAACTCCTGTTAAAACTACAAAATTATGATTGTCCATCTCTAAAGCATACAGGGTAAAAGTCCATGGTCTGCACACGGAGTGAATATCCATCTTCTAGAGTAGGCGGGGTGAATTTCCGTGTTTTAAAATACACAGGGTGAATGCACTTGTTCTAAAATACACGTCGTGAATGTCCATATTTTAAAAAAATACGGGATGAATGTCCATGTTCTAAAATAAACTGGGAGAATGTCCTTGTTCTCAAATACATGGGTTGAATGTTCAAGTTCTAAAACACAAAGGGTAAATGTTCATTTTTATATATGAGTCTTAAATTGAATTACTGTGTTGGTCCGAACCCTGTGGGTGTTGGTACTAGGAAATCATGAAGTATTAATTTAAAGAAAAAAACACCCAGCGATGATTACCATGCTGGGTTGTTGTTCAGATGATGGATGGGCCAGTGATGTTTAATGGAAAATCACTCTTCTCACATTAGAAAGACGTTCTCTTCACCCTGCCTTGACAACATTAACCCTCCTTTTGCCATTCTTCATCATTTATGAAAATACCCCATTTTCAGCGAAACAAAGACCACCTTTCCTGTTGAAAATATGTCATCATCATCATCAAGTGCCGTGCCGGCTGGCGTAGGCGTTCATGGCTCTCCACAGATCTCGGTCTTTGGTTTTCTGGATCAACTCTGGTGCTGATATTCCTCCATGCCACCGTCTCAATCCATCCAGCATCACTTCTCTTGGTCTACCTCTGCCTCTCTTCCCCTCGATCTTTCCAGTTGTTACGATGTTCTCCAATGCCTCTCTTCTCATCACGTGACCGAAGAAAGATGTTTGTCTCTGTCTTATTGTTGTATATAATGTTCTAGTTTCATTAGCCTGTTTCAGGCAGTCGTCGTTAGTTACTCTGGCAGTCCAAGGAATTCGCAACATTCGTCTCAGGAACCACATCTCTGTTGCTTCTAATTTCTTCTTAATTTGTTCATTTACGTTCCAAGATTCACTGCCATACAGCAAAACTGGTTCTACATAGCATTTCAGCACTCTCTTTCTTACATTCAGTGATAGTGACTTATTGCATAAGATACTCTTCATTTTCTGAAAAGCGGCTTTTGCCTTCCCTATTCTACTCCTAATCTCTGTTGTACATCTTCCATCTGATGTTATAAATGCCCCTAGGTATCTAAAATTATCAACTTGGTTAAGGATTTTCCCTTCTATTTCTATGTCACATTTTGGTGTCACCATTTTCTTTGATATTACCATTGTTACTGTTTTCTTGATATTCAAGGAGAGTCCTTTCCTTGCACTCTCTGTTACTACAACGTCTAATAATTGTTGTAGGTCTGTTGAATTATCCGCCACCAATACTGTGTCATCTGCATAGCGTATATTATTTATATTATAACCTCCAACTAGTATTCCTGGCATCTCTTTGATCTCTCTCATTATTACTTCGCTATACAGGGAGAAAAGATCTGGTGACAAGACACACCCTTGTCGTACTCCTAGCTTGATCTGTTCGTAACTACCCTCTTTATTTCCCATTTTAATTGCTGCTACTTGGTTCCAGTAAACATTCTTAATTATTCTTAAATCTTTTCCATCAATGTTGATATCTTCCAATATTTTAATCAGTTCATCATGTTTTACTTTATCAAATGCCTTAGTATAATCTATGAAGCACAAATATATGTCTCTCTGTTTCTCTATTGACCTTTCTATTAGTGTTCGTAATGTATAAATTGCATTGTTTGTGCCCTTTCCTTCCACAAATCCATACTGTTCTTCACTAATTTCCATTTTTATTTTCTTTTTGATTCTTCTCATTATGATTCTGAGTAGAAGCTTAGCGATATGGTTTATAAGGTTAATTGTACGAAAATCTTCACAATCAATTGCTCCTGGTATTTTTGGTATAGCTATAAATAAAGATTTCAGCATATCACTGGGTAGATATCCACTGCTGTAAATATCATTCAACATTTTGGTTAATATATCTACTTCAAATTCTCCCAATACTTCTAATTCTTCTATTGTGATTTCATGTGGCCCAGCTGTTTTCCTTTCTTCATACGTTTCATAGCGTCAGCGACTTCTTCTTTCAGAATAGGTGGACCTTCTAAGTTACTATCTTCTGTTAATTCTCCCCTTTCTCCTTCGTATAATTCTCTTATATACTCATTCCACCTCTTCATTATAGCATCTTCCTCTAATATTATCTTTCCTGTTTTTGATTTCAAACACCCTGTATTTATTCTTATTTTTATTCCTGTAAGCTCACTGATTTGTCTGTGCATATTTTTTGTATCTTTAATGGAATTTAATTCAATTTTTTTTTGCATTGCTCGTTTAACCAACTTTCTTTAGCCTTCCCACATTTATCTTTTATTTCTTTATTTATCTTAGTGTATTCTTGTTTGTCATTTTTAATCTGTTTTCTTTTGTCCATCAGTTTTAAGATATCTTCATTCATCCATTTTTTCTTAGCTATTTTGCCTCTCTCCGGTAATACTTCTTTGCTAGTTTGATGAATGGAGTCCCTTAACATTTCCCATTGTTGATCTATACTCTATATTTTAGTTATTGCATTGTACCTATTTTTCACAGTCACTCTGTATTGTTCTTGCATTTCTTTATCTATTTTCAGAACCTCTTTATTAAGTCTCATGTTCTTAACCATTTTTCCCCTCTCTTTAATCTTACTTTTATTTGTTTTATTTTATTTGAAAATATGTGCCAAACAAAATAGCCATAAAAACAGAAACAAGTGAAAACGAAAAGAAAAAGAAATGAGGGAAAGAGAGTGAGAGAGAGAGAGAGAGAGAGAGAGAGAGAGAGAGAGAGAGAGAGAGAGAGAGAGAGAGAGAGAGAGAGAGAAAGAAGGAAGGTGAAGTAATTATGACACAAGGATGGTCAGTTAGACCTAGCTTTATTAGGCCATTCCTTCAACCTCTGAGGCCGCCCTTTACTCCCTATATTGACATGCTATGTCTCTCCAACTCCTGCCTTATAGAGGTGAGATATTCTCAAGCTCTCCCAGCTCTGCAGCCGAGAATATCTGATCGTCATCAGTAAGGATGATGCCATTTCTCCTTCGCGGCATGGCCTTTCTTCTCCCGTATAACTGTAAAGGTAACCTAACATCATATTTATACATGTATAAATGAGCCCATTATTAATTCTTTATGCATGAATACACATACAAGGAAACATAGTCACATATGAGCATTAAGAAAAATTGATTATACGAGATTTTCCAGCAAAATATCTCCATAAAAGAATACAAATGATATTCTAGAAAGTAGCAAGGTTGATATTTTGTCAAGCATTATCTACACAGGAACTCTGAATAAATATAGAAAGGGAATATCATCCCTTATAAAGGGCAGGAACTGACCAGAAAGATATTCATGCCTTATCTCTAAGTCAAAGAAACTGCACCTAATTCTCCGTGGATTTCTCTAGATCTACACCAAAAATCCTCTACTATAAATTTAGATGTACTAGTCTTAAGTTTATTCACTATGGTTTCCAACTTACCAAAACCATCATGAATTAAAAACAAACACAACATCATCATGGACTGAACTGTACGACCGTCCTAGACGAAGCATTTCTGGCAAATGCGACCAGACAATACAATTTTCTGCCGGCAGCTCTTGAGCTCATTCATTAACATTAATTATGTTAATAAGAATTACCTTGGCAGCACCAATGGGAAGGCTCAATTTCCGCACGAACTATGACGTCAATCAGCTGTGGGGTTGGTGCAGATGTTCTCGGGGATTAGGGAGGAAAGTAATGTTGTTGTTCCCACCCATGTCCCTGTAGGCGTTAGTTCTCCGTGACACATTTTAGACAAACGTCTTCCGGGATTGGCTCCTACCGGCATCTCCCCAGATTGCCTGTTATCAAAACAGCAGATGTTCCGTTTCCCAGCTACTTTTAGCTGTTGTTTGTGTCCCTGGCGCTATTTACAACTCCGGCGTTGCTAATTTTCTAAAGCAGGGGTGGCGAACCTTTTCAGCAAGCGGGCCAAATTTCAGAAATAATATTTCCTGCCGGGCCACGCACCTGATGTTTTTGTTAAATTAAAGTAAACAAGCAGGCGTGCTACAGCTTCGACCACATCGTCGTTTCCCACTCCGCGGGCCGCAACTTGACTACCGGCGAGCCGGTATGCTTTAAAGAATCAAGGAGTGCCCTCTTTAACACTGTGAACTTTGAAACCAATTTCCTCTTTATTTGGAAGGGGGTCGATTGGCGCTGACATTGTAAACGTTCAGAAATGTCAGTCAGAGATCATCGAATTTCAGTTCCGGATGTTGTTGTTGTCTTCATAGCCCAGTCTATAGTCAGTAACAAGATGTGCATAGTTAACATAATACACAAACTTATTTAGCGCTACGTTATACTATAAAACTGTGAAGTTTGTAGACAACGATGTATAATTAACAGCATACATATATTTATTTATCGTCACTACGTACTAGCAAGAAGATGTGAAGCTTCTAGTCGATGATGCATATAACTGACAGCATAAATATACTTATTTAATTTCACATTACAATAAAAAATATTTGTGAAGTTTATAGTTACAGATACGAATAGTAAACAACATAAGTTGCATTACCTTGCATACAGAATGATTTTTGAATTGTGCGGCTAAATTTGTCAATTGTTGTGCAGATAAACACACAGACTTTAATCTATATCTATAAAAGGCAGTGTATGTATGTATGTGTGTGTATGTATGTCCGTTCTTTATGCGTTTGCGAACGGTCCATCCGATTGAGATGACATTTTCTACACGTCTTCTTTTCACTTTTTTTTTTTTTTTGTTTCAGCTATTTACTTACTAAACTTTAATGTTTAAATTACATGACTTAACATCAGAAAAAATATTTAAAGGGACATAACTTTTAGTAGCATTGCTATATCTTAGGCTAAGTCCCTGGCTATAGATAGATAGATAGATAGATAGATAGATAGATAAATAGATAGATAGATAGATAGATAGATAGATAGATAGATAGATAGATAGATAGATAGATAGATAGATAGATAGATAGATAGATAGATAGATAGATAGATAGATAGATAGATAGATAGATAGATAGATAGATTTGATCCGATAGATAGAGAGGGTGGGATAGACGGAGGGAGAGACGGACGGACGGGCAGGCATACAGGCAGTCAGACAGGCAGGCAGTCAGACAGGCAGGCAGATAGATAGACAGACAGACAGACAGACAGACAGACAGACAGACAGACAGACAGCCGGGCCGGGTCGTCAGACAGACAGACAGACAGACAGACGGGAACGGGAACTTATATGACTATTTATATGAATTAAATGAGATGCTCCCCATCAGGGGTTGGGCGAAGCCGGGCCGGGTCAGACAGACAGACAGACAGACAGACAGACAGACAGACAGACAGACAGATAGTCGGGAACGGGAGCTTATATGACTACTTTTATGAATTAAATGAGATGCTACCCAACAGGAGCTGGGCGAAGCCGGGCCAGGACAGACAGACAGACAGGCAGACAGACAGACAGACAGACAGACAGACAGTCAGACAGACAGACAGACAGACAGACAGACAGACAGACAGACAGAGAGACAGACAGACAGATAGTCGGGAACGTGAGCTTATATGACTACTTATATGAATTAAATTAGATGCTCCCCACCAGGGACTGGGTGAAGCCGGGCCGGGTAAGACAGACAAACAGACAGATAGATAGACAGACAGACAGAGACAGACAGACAGACAGACAGATCCCCGCTAGGGCCTGGGCGAAGCCGGGCCGGGTCATCTAGTATGTTTATAAAACTCTACAATATATTTAAATTGTTTACAACTTAACGTTCGCGAATGATGACTACACCTATTGTTTATTACTTGTGTTTATTGTAATCGCTGCTTGATTATTGACATGTTTATTTCACGTCAATACAGCAGGTGAATCTAATTATTGGACCGGATTGGACTGCCGGGGAATGAATAAGTTGAGTTGAGTTGAGCTAAGAACCAACATCACTGTACTCAGGACACAAGCGCTCCGTCCTCTCTTCAAACAGCCAGCCAAGAGTCAAACTGCTAATGGTTCCAACTACCATCTGATTGAAAGTACTCAGGGTCTTCTCTCTCAGTGTTTAGATTCGTCCATAACCCCCTGCCAGTCTCACGCCATATCATTCTCTCCACATACCGGTGCTCAATCTGTTTCACCGCTTTCTCCACCTGGTCCCACAGGCGCCTGACCACCTCTCCTTTGTCCATGGGTCTACTGCCATGATCCTATATTAGGTCATGGAATAGTCATTCCATAACCCAAATTAGACTAGGTCAGAGGTTATGGCAATGTTCAGTAAATGGACACCCGGAACACGAAAAGTGAATACTTTTCACACAGCGTGGAAACGCTGGGACTCGCTTAGGTTGTGACACGAGATGGTTCCAAAAATATTAATCTGCGTTGAGCCATGGTCCTGTGTGGACATGGTCTGACGTGTACAGACGTGTACGTGGCTAACGAATATGCCACTCTTTTAATAATCGTTAGATTGTGTTGAGTTTGTTAGATGCAACGGTGATGTCGAATACTTGCAAGTGTAACTGAATTATATAATGTTCTTAGACGAATATAAATTACGGAAACCGTCGCAGGAGTCGTGTTATGCATTCTGTTCGTCATTGTTCGAGAGAGAGAGAGAGAGAGAGAGAGAGAGAGAGAGAGAGAGAGAGAGAGAGAGAGAGAGAGAGAGAGCCAAAAGGTAATAGCTAATGGGAATCAGCTATAAGGGTTGAACCAGAAGAGGTTATGTGCTCAACAGAAAGAAGAAGTATTAATATATATTCCACACATAAAGTTCACGGAGTCAGAGGCGAAACAAATAAATGGGAAAACGCAGTCAGCGCTCAGATGATATGTGTACTATAAGTAAGAACTGACGGACATGAACAGATTCATTATAATATCAAGAATAATAATGCATTAATGAAATTTAGCCGCAAACTCTTTATGTGCTCTGTATCATCTACCACCTAGGAGTGCATTCCATGCCCACCTATCAGCTTGTTCATTTTCCCCGCACTCCCGCACGACCAGGGCAGAAAATTCTATCAATTCTCACAATCTGTGAGAAGCAAGCAGACTATTCCAAACGTAACATTCCTTCCGCCACCTTACTCTGCATACTCCAAGAAAACGTTATGAATACAATGAGTGCTGCAGCGGTGTCATCCGACCATCGAAAGGCTGCTGTTACTGCTTCCACCTCCATTCTTATGCTGGAAGTCATAGTCTCATATGCCATACTCTCCTTTTTCAAGCATGGTCCATTAGCCGTCGCAATGAAACCCAAGCCACTAGGTCTCTTTCTCACCACTGACCCATCAGTATAGATCACTATGTCACTTTATTGTATATAGCCCTGGATCAGTTGTTGCACCTCAAACTCTGTGCGGCCGGCAGCCCATTCTCTGTGCTGACGAACCGATGTTACTATTATATTGTGCCAGTCCGTCATGTCTTCCGGTACTTTTACACACTCTATGTTTACAATTGATGTTATTTATTTCATACACCTGGCTAACAGATATTTCTGCCTGTGCCATCCGGGGTATGAATTCACAGCTAAAGTGGTTAAATACAAGACGGTCAACTACATCACACCTGGTTCTATCCCATAGGGCTCGGTCTTCTTTCCGCATAGCGGCCTGTCGAATGTGTCAAACAGAGTGGCCTTCGAATGTGTCGAACATAGCGGCCTGTCGAATGTGTCGAACATAGCGGCCTGTCGAATGTGTCGAACATAGCGGCCTGTCGAATGTGTCGAACATAGCGGCCTGTTGAATGTGTCGAACAGAGCGGCCTGTCGATGTGGCATATAATAAAGAGAAATAACATTCAGGAATGGAATCCAAATCCTTATTAGTCAGCTATCCTAGGAGAACTTCAAATTTGCTCACGAACCTCCAAGTGTGGAATAAGACAGACCGTGTAAGATTCAAACACTAAATGTATGAAGTTAAGTTCTCCCATAGAAGGCGTAGAGATCCTGGAAAATTACCGCAGACAAAGTCACTAGGTGACTGTTCACTCGGAAAATGAAGATGTGCCCTCGTGTGTTTATCCAACCCACCTGTTGATCTCTAACCAATTTATAAACAAGGTGAAATGTACCACCTGACAAATAAACAAATACTTACAAAAATTCAACAATGAATAGACTCACACGTGTTGATCTAAATCGAACAAATATACTGGGACATATGCTGGGGTTTAGGGAAGATCTGCTATCTGCATGTCAGAAACAAAATACACAACCACATGTGAAAACATAACCAAAATAAACATAACACCAGACATTTAGAAATTAATAAATATCTTGGTGATAAACCGCGAATATCTCCACAATAAAGTTGTTTAGCTCCTTCAGTTCATAATATGCCTAACTGGTGTGTGTTCTTCTGAAATAAAGTACTAATGTTCAATTAGTTCCCACAAGGAATTCCAAAAACGTCCATATTCTTTGAGGCACAAGAAAAAATGATTAAGTCCATGATAATTGTCTTTGACATAGCTAATAATACTTACCCGCTAAAGAATAGAACTCGACGAGTCATCTCTCCACATACTGTAGTTAACCAGTTGGTAAAAAACGTAGATATCAATTCCCAGGGGTCATAACGACAGAATATTGATAGTCCAGTTTACAAAATTGAAAACACAGCTGGTTACGTCAGGCTTGGTGATGTTGAGGTCGGGTTGTCATTCGAGGTATCAAATATTTACGCTTTAGGTGTCCAAAAGGTTAATTCCTCAGTTCGTCTTAGATGACATAGATCTTCCCGTTGTACAATGTTCTGGTTCAGAACACCTCAACAGCAGCATCCGTCAGACCAAGTCAATACGACTGAGTCCATGACGTTAAGGCCAAAAATCACCACCCTTCTCTGGTGATATAAACACAAACACCAACCGGTACACATTTGCAAAGACCAATGTCATAGAAAAAAAGAGGGCTGTGGGGGGGGGGGGGGGGGGGGGAAATAAAGGAGGGTGCTACCACTCAGAAGTGGGATTGCCAAACCCTCTTCTCTGGTAATGAAAATTGATCAAGTAGCTGATGGAGTGTGACTGATATCTGCACAGGGATTGACAATTATTCGTGATTGATCCAATATATTCATGACTGATACAAAGACATAATGATGAGATCCTATCAACCCATGCCCATAACTAAAAGACCGGCCAACACTCCCTTCGTGTGCCGAGTGCTCTTCTCTTCTCCACCTCATTAACCCATTGCCTAGTATACTGGGGATCAAATTCGAACATGTCATCTCCCTCCAGCAGTCAGGGTAATAAAAAATAAATCAACATTTGCATGTGAGACATTCGGAAATGTGAAATTATATAGATCATTGCATGAAACATTGATCATAAGAAATAATGAGAGAATCACCACCAAAATCTTCATTTCTCTCATAAACATCAATGAAGATTCGAACACATAAAAGTAATATCTCTCCCAGCCAGTCTCCTCGGAGTATGGGTTAAGGATGTTGTTCGTAATCCTGTTCACTTTAGCAAGATTTATAGTTTCGTGCAACTAAATTCAGCAGTGAACTGCTGCTCATCCATCGACATAATAGGGATCTTTCATGGATGTATATATCGATCGTTGAGAAGCATTTGGCAGATTACTGAACGCATAAACATACCATGCCGGTCTCCCTGGTCGAGGATTTAGCAGCTTTCTCCGTAACCCCGAATTATCTCGTGGTTGACGTGAGCGCAAGAGAATTGGAAGCGGTTCGAGTCGCGTCAGTGACTTATGAGAGTATTGAACCGGTCGCTCAGAAAGTCTTGGCGTGCTGATGAGCGCAATCTAGCCTAGGAATCAACATACAGCTGAAAGATGCTGATGTTTACCGCAGTATCCTGAAACAGGATGGATACGTGAAAAAAAAAACATGCCATGTCATTAACAGCAGCTGTATAATGCTGGCGTTGAGTACAACGTGCAGCAAAGTTCCGCACCATATATCCATATCTCTTTCGCATATGTGCAATAATCCCATAAAAAGAAACGTTGCAATCTCTCCCCCATTCTCATGGCATATTCATGAACGATGTGAAACCAGTGCAGAATAGTTTAAGACACAGACTCTTAAAAAGAATCTCCACAGTAAAAGGAAGAATACTTATGATGTGCACTTATAGTAGCAAACGGAAAAAATGCTCACGATGTGCATTAATAGCAGCAAAAGGAAAAATGCTTATGATGGGCATTTATAATGAGACGGCAATCATATACTATAAAGAACATCATTCATGGGAGATGGAACTGTGAGCATGGTAGATTCTTCAGTGGCACGGCATTTTAATCTGCAGAATTCCTCCAGAAAGCGAGCAATCATTGCTATGTTTTCTCTGCGAAGCGTTAATTTCACAGTTTCACAATTTACATATAGACAAACATGTTACCTTCATCCTAGTGCATCTGACATCATCATATTTATAATCTATAGGCTGAGCTTACCTCATAATACGAGGGAATACAGGGCAGATAAATCAACACGAATTAAACGATGGGATAAGTGCATCAATAATAGTTAAAATTATGTTGAGAAATAAAGGGACAACGTTTGTATAAAATTAAACTGGTTTCAAGTTGTTATCATATTTAGTTATTTTTCTACACCCATTTGACATGGTCAGGTCAAGGATGCTTTATAGCATTCGATACTGGATATGAATGTTTGGGGTCAGGAGAGCAAAGAGGTGCAGGGAATGCGGATACAAATTGGCCGATACAGCTGGAACCTGATAAATATATATGTAAGTGGAGAATCTTGCATAAGCAGAGAGAGTTGGGACTGGTTGAAAGGTTCAGTGGACATACCTGGTACCAGGTATCTGATATGTGGTGACTTCAATGCCCGCGCCAAGGAATGGGACAGGTCGGGAGAGAACATATAGGGTACTGCTCTTGCTGAGGCCCTGCTTGAGACGGATGTTGTCTGTCTAAATGACGGAACAGCCACTAGGCTAGCAATGAGACCTGGGTCCCTGACACGGTCATCGACCTGGCGCTTATATTCCAAGGGGCGGCATCAGACATAAAATGGAGCGTCCTTGGAGACCATGGAAGTGACCATCTCCCCTGTTCTGTGCTGATACCTAAGTCAAGCACCGTTTCTGCTATAAGAGCCCGCAGGGCATTCAGTTATCATTGCGACCACTCTTCGCTCTTGGGGCGCCTTAGATCACAGGGAAGATCTAAACCAACAAGAAGAATTTTCACCCAACCACCATGGTGGACACCAGAGGTGGAGAATTCATGGAGGAAAAAGAGGGCGACCATAAGGAATTTGCAGAGGGTGCGGAGAACAACCAATTCAGTTGACAAAGAATTGGAGGAGACTGAAACATATACAAAAGTAAAGGTACAGAATTTTTAACTACAGCCAGCTGATGCAAAAAGGATTAAGTGGGAACAGTTTATCAATGAAGTCGGTGGGAATGTGACATTGGGAAAACTTTGGAGGCTGCACCGGCAGATGAAGAGACAGGCGATGCCTGATACACATGGTACCGTTTATGATGATAACAACCGACCTATGACAACTGACAGGGACAAAGGGGAGGCTTTACTTGCACGATTTTTAAAACAGACGGGTCGGCAAGAACAAGCTATTAGAGATAACGTCAGAGAAGCCTTGTCACGAGTCACTAGGAAGGAGGACTGTGAGATTAAAGTGGAGGACATTAGACGGGTACTGAAGCGGGCTAAAGACACAGCGCCAGGTCCAGATCGGGTGAGGTACTGCCATATGAGTAACATAAATGATGGGGACTTGGAGGAGATGGCTCTTTGTTTCAACCTAAGCATCAATACGGCGGAAATACCCCACGATTGGCTGCATAGTTACCTTGTCCCACTCCCAAAGCCAGGTAAGGATCACTCCAGACTTAATGGATACCGAATCATAACCCTGCAAAACACGTATGGCAAGTCCTCGAAAAGATAGTAGCACGCAGACTCCAGCGACATTTGGAAAGTCGTAATCTGCTTCCCCAAGGACTCGGAAGTTACCGGCCTGGAAAGGACACCTGGGCCAATGCGGCAACTTTTGCTTTTGATGTCTACGAGGGCTTCCAGGATAAACAAGAGACAGTGACGGTAGCTCTTGACCTGGAGGATGCGTATAACATGGTCAGGTATGATCGGGTGATATACACACTGTTGGACATGGAGGTCTGCCCTTGCCTTGTTAGATGGGTTGCGGCGGTCCTTTATGAGCGTAAGGTTGCACTGCGCTTGGGTTACTGGACTTCTGACCCATGTACTATTACACCTGTGTGGCCACAGGGATTTGCCTTGTTCGAAGTGCTCTTTAATGTCTACACCACCAGGTGTGGGTAGAATCTTGACATTTACAGATGATATGCGGATGTACAAACATGGAAGAGACAGGGCCAGTTTGGCGAAAGACTTACAGGTGGCAGTAAATGGGGTGGCAGAGTGGTGCAGGGACGCAGGGGCCGCTACAAACCCAGACAAGGCATATGTCGTGTGGTACTCCCTGGATAACCGGATCGTCAAGGCAGATGTCCCAGGTATTATGTTGAATGGATGTCCTCTTAGGCGAGAGAGTAAATTGAAGTGCTTGGGTATCACCTTTGACAGGTGTTTGTCTTTTAAGGATCATGTGCAGTCTTTGGTGGTGAAGGCTGGTAGGGGACTTAATGCATTGAGGGCTATGACAGCAACCGGGGTAGACCAGATGATGCTTTATAGGCTCTTTCAGCAGTTAATAATTTCTGTCATTGAGTATGGTTTTGGGCTGCTGACAGTATCAAGGAGCCAGCTTGAAAGGTGGGAGCGCATACAGGATTGCGCCATGCGGTTAATCCTGGGGTGCACAAAGGCCACACCAATTAAATGCATGAGGCATATCCTGGCGCTACGAACAATGACGGATAGACATAGGATCCTTCAGGCCAAACAGTACCTGAGAGTTGCTGCAGATATGGATCACCAGCTGCACGCAGCTATTGATATGGTCAAAGGTCATAGACTAAGACGAGACAGGGCCGTGATGGCACAGGCAGAACTTTCTATACGTCAGGTGTGTGATCTAGAGACCATCAATCATGAAAGAGAGTGGGTTGAAGTTCCGGAAGACATGACGGACTGGCACAATGCAATAATAACACTAAGTCGTGAGTGCAGGGAATGGGAAGCGGGCCGCACTGAGTTTGAAGTGAAACAGCTGATCCAGAGAAACACACATCAAGGTGACATAGTCATCTACACCGATGGGTCAGTGGTGAGAAACAGACGTAGTGGTTGGGGCTTTATTGCAAAGGCTAATGGACGAGTCTTGAAAACAGAGAGTCTGGCATATGCGACTACTACCGCCAGTATGAGAATGGATGTGGAGGCAGTAACAGCGACATTCCGTCGGCTAGAGGAGACTACTGCAACACATGTTGTATTCATTACGGATCTAGAGAGTATGCTTAGTAAGGTGGAGAAAGGACTGTTTCGTGTGGAATGGCTCTCTTCGCTTCAGAGGTCACAGATTATGAGAATTGTATGGATATTTCGCCATGGCCATGCGGGGGTGCGGGGGAATGAACAAGTGATAGGCTAGCACGGAATGCACCTCTTCGTGACAGATTGCCTATGGACAAGAGGGAGGTGGTCGTGCGCTTGTGGGACCAGGTGGAGAAGGCGGAGGAACAGATTGAGAACTCATATGTGGAAAGAATGAGATTGCGGTGATCGGCAGGGGTTCTGGAACAATCTCAAAACTGAAAGGGAAGACCAGGAGAACTTTTAATTAGGTAGCGGTGGGAACGATTAGTAGTGTCACTTCGCTGGCTATTGAACGAGAGGACGGAACATGTATAGGAATGTCCTAAGTGCAGTGATGTCAATTCTTAACTCAACTCAAAGCTACACCAATTTGTGACTTACTTATTGACTTCGTGTGTGTATATGTGTGTGTGTGTGTGTGTGAGTATATATATATATACTGTTAAGGGAAAAAAAATAATAGCTATCCGAGGGTATGTTTTTTATGAGTTTTTAAGTAAAATTTGGTGCAATGGTATATACACGAAGGAAAGTAAATAAGTAAGTCACAAATGGCTGTAGAAAAATAACTAATTAAGAGAACACCTTGAAACCGGTTTATTTTTATTCATACATTGTCCCTTTACTTCTCAACACAATTTCCACCAACATTGATGCACTTATCCCATCGTTTTATTAGTCCTCCAAAACCGGCTAGCATAGAACTTCGTGCTCTGTTTTCTAAACCACGTTTAATCTTCACATTCAACTTCGGCATCATTCGTGTCTTTGAGAAAATTTTTCTACTCAGCTATGCACCGTTTTACGGGACAAACATTTGTCAGCAAAAACAGGAAGCATATCCTTATGAGTGTCATATGCAGGCAGTCCTTTTGCCCACAAAAAAACGCACAACAGCACGCTGCTCTCTGGTTGTACACTCCATAAGTACAGTCACCATCCTGTTTATGCGCTGCGCATGCGCATGAGACATCTAGCTCCACCTGATGAACGGGAATATAAAGTTTGATGTTGCTGTCACCTAATGACACCTGTAGAAAACACCAACTACATTTACCTGTCATCCCATAGAACTGTGTGACTTACTTATTGACTCGCCCTCGTAAAAACCAGTCTCAAATGTTCTTGACTGTGTCAAATGCACGTGCTTACCTGAATTGCTTTCGTTTTTGTAATCGTTCCAATGCAGTGGTCAATAGTGTTTATGACCACATTTTTACCACAGCTCATAATGCGGGCACGTGAAAGCAACACCATTTGAGGTGAACACAATTCACTGACTATGCAACTGACACGCTATAAAGGGATAACGCTACACAAAACAATTCAGTTTATTTTGAAGCAAGTATCTATGGCACCTCCATCGATAAATATAAGAAACATTGCTATTGGCCGACTGCATGCAGGCGAAAGTCAAAGTCAGGTTGTCAGGCATCTAAACGTGCATCAGAGTACCATCAGTCGACTTTGGCACTGTTCCAAGCCTATGGCTCAGTTGAAGACTGGCAACGCAGAGGACGACCCAGACTGACAACAGTAACGGAGGATTGCCTTATTCGGTCTCGTCACCTCAGAGACACGTTTACAACATCTTCCTCAACTGCCCAGCTATTGCCTGCAGGACGTCATGTGTCTGATCAAACTCCGGAATAGACTGCATGACGCTGGACTTCGGGCACAACGACCTCATCGTGGACCTTTCCTTACACGCCGCCATCGCCAAAATCGACTTCTTTGGGCTAACCAGCATCGTCCCTGGGCAGCAGACAACCAATGGAGATGTGTCTAGTTTAGTGATGAATCTTTCTTTTTGATGCAGCGTCACGATAGTCAGAGAAGGGTCTACAGTGGGTGAAATGAACATTTTGTACACAACAGCAGTAATGAAGCTCCGCCGCACGGTGGTGGGGGTGCAATTTTGTGGGGAATGATCATTTACAACGGGAGGAGACAATTAGTTCACATAGAAGAGGGCTTTAATGCGCCTACGTGTATGTGCCTTCGACTGCTATGCGTTTCTTTCTTTGAACAGTATATATTTGTCGTGAAGAGCTGCCTTGCTATGGACTCGACAAGTGTGTAGCACATGCCTCGTATGTATGTAGAAGAAAAGGGAGTACGTCACTCCCAGTCGTGCACGTCAAAGATTGATGTGGCCTTACGTGAAGCAGAGAACAGTAACAATGTCACTTCCATAGGCCCTAAGTGAAGCAGACAACAGTAACAGTGACACCTCTCATACGGCTCTTAGTGAAGCAGACAACAGTAACAGTGTCACCTCTCATACGGCTCTAAGTGAAGCAGACAACAGTAACAGTGTCACCTCTCATACGGCTCTAAGTGAAGCAGACAACAGTAACAGTGTCACCTCTCATACGGCTCTAAGTGAAGCAGACAACAGTAACAGTGTCACCTCTCATACGGCTCTAAGTGAGGCAGACAACAGTAACAGTGTCACCTCTCATACGGCTCTAAGTGAGGCAGACAACAGTAACAGTGACACCTCCCATAGGTCCTAAGAGAAGCAGAGAACAGCAATGTTACATCCCATACATCCCGGAAGAGACATCCACACAGGGCTTGAGACTGACAATGTCATCAGTAGAAAACGTTTACTGCAAAACCCAACCTCATGGGCCAGGCTATACAGGGCTTGATTTGAGGTGGTGGAGAACCCAGTCTGTACAGGGCTTGGTGTGAGTTGGTGGAAAACCTAACCCCTCATGGGCCAGTCTATACAGGGCTTGGTGTGAGTTAGTGGAAAACTCATTCATTAATATTACTGAGTCGTGTAGTATTGATGTTTCCATTTTCACTATGCTTTTATAATGCATATCTTTTATATTGTTGCTGTTCTCAGTTAGCCTTAAATAATGTGTGAAGGAAATAATTTATGAAAGAGAGTGATAGAAGGGCAGAATGTTAGAGGGCCTACGTGCCCAATTCTCAACCCTTTGAAAATAAAGGTCGTTCGTTCGTTCGTCTATACAGGGCTTGATGTGAGTTGGTGGAGAACCCAACCCTTCATGGGCTAGTTATACAGGGTATGGTGTGACTTGGTGGAGAACCCAACCTCTCATGGGCTAGTCTATACAGGGTATGGTGTGACTTGGTGGAGATCCCAACCTCTCATGGGCCTGTCTATACAGGGCTGGGTGTGAATTGGCGGATAACTCAACCCCTCATGGGCAAGTCTATACAGGGCTTGGTGTGAGTTGGTGGAGTACCTGCGCCCTCTGGAAGAGGAAAGGTGGAAGAAGAAAGGAATTAACATCATTATCCATCACATGGTTGCATATTTTATTATTGATTTGGCCGAGAACAATCAGCAGATTGTAATCTCAGACGTAGCCCATTTTCATGCGGTGACGGCACTTGATATCCGATGACTATAGTGTGTGTGTGTACAGTTACACTCATGGTGTTGTCCGAATGATTCTCAGTGTACAACAGCGCCGATCGCAGGAACCAGACCACTCTTCACCTGGGGAGATTCAATGAGCCAAGATTGTATTCAATTAATTGCACATCTTCTACAGGACGTCGTAATTAACCCCAGCATATTTGACTCTGTGTTTCAATAAAGAAGTTCATCTTCTACGTGATCTAAACAAAAAGAGCTCTCCGACTCTGACATTTTCAGCGCGCTGATGATGGGCAGGGGGTACATCGCCTACCCAATCAGTCCTCGTACAGAAAGCAATGGCACACGATGACAATGGATGAGACATATTCAGCTGCTTGGTCGGAGCCAGACATAAGAGATAATCTATCTCCAGTTGTCAGCTTTATTTGATCTCCCCCCAACCCTACCCCTTCAGACGCCTGGTATAGGCCAGGTATTGGCGATCACGTCTGTCCAACCCACTCGTTGAAAAAGAAGAAGAAGCAGAAGAAGATATGCTGTATGTGCAATAATGTTACATCTATGACGTGCAGTAACCAGTACATCTGATGTCCTGCCATCTCAGGTCTTCAGGCTTATTGGTAAGGGTTGTTTGCTCCATCTGTTTATAGACCACTGGCTACCACATTGTTGATGTGGTTACTTTCACAACTTCAGGCCTATTGGTGTAGGTAGTTGCACCATCTGTTTATAGACCACTGGGTACCACATTGATGTGGTTATTTTCACAATTTCAAGCCCATCGGTATAGATTGTTGCCATATCTGTTTATAGACCACTGGGTACCACTTTACTGAAGTGATTACTTTCACAACTTCAGGCCTACTGGCATAGGTTGTTGCCTCTTCTGTTTATATACTACTTGCTACTACATTGGTGATGTGGTTACATTCACAGCGGCCGCCTTTACTTCCCAAAATATTTCCTGAGATTCAGACACGTGATTACCGGGCCAACAGGAAATCATGAGTAGTAATATACGTGCAAAAAATATCGGATGTGGATTCAATCCACATAATCCACAGAGTATTTTGCTATATGCGACAATTTAGGGCATGGTTGTGACGTCAAAAAATCAATCCTGTCTTTCAAATCTCGCGACCAAGGGGCAATGTAATCACTTCCGGTTTTTTCATTACCAAGGTGAGCTAAATAGTTCTTCACACTAAACTGCTGCTACTACTATTACTACTACTATTGCTACTTCTACTAATACCACCATTGCTAGTACTACAACAACTACATCTCCAACTAAATTCACTATTGCTACAACTATTATAACTACTTCTAATACTATTTCTACTAATAGCACCATTGCTATAATTACTGTTGCTGCCACTACTACCCAGTTAGCGGGGTAGGGGTATCCCCTATCAAAGGAGATGTAAGACGCCTCCTTTCCTCCGTTAGTCTACGGGACACCCTTGGGCAAGGTGGAGTACCCGTTTAGCCCCCCGATCAGGGTTACGTGAAGCCATGGAAGCAGGTGGTGGATGGAGTGTGAGAGCAGCCGACAGATTGTTGTTGGTTATGGTCTTGCACTCTGCGGCGATAGGCAGATGATCTCATCAGTAGAGACAATGGCTATGGCCACCGACTAGTACAGTCACTGCCCAGAAGGAAAGCAATGGCAAACCACCTTCTGCAAAACTTCCCAAGAAACCATAACAACCATGAAAGAAAACATAATAAGAAAGAGATCTTGTGGCGAGACCCCCAGGCCAGACAGATCAGATAACACTGAGGAAGAGTGTGACACAGGGACCAGTACTAGTAATCGTGATGACGGAGTTAATCCTGACTGTGTTACCAAGGAAATCCCCTGTGTCAGACTAAGAAACAGAGTGAGAATAGCAACGTGGAATGTGAGACGTCTGTATGAGGGAAAGCTTAAAGTAGTGTGTGATGAGATTGAGAGGTTAAACATTCAAATTTTAGCAATTAGTGAACATCGCTGGAGCGGCAATGGACATTTTACAACTGAAAATGGAAGTATTTTCATTTATTCTGGTAGAGACGTCGGAGGCCAGAGTGGAGTGGCATTTTGTTTAGATAAGACAACTGCAAAAGCTTTATTGGGATATAATCCAGTTAGTGATAGAATCCTCACTATTAGACTTAAAGGCCGTCCAAAAAACACAACTCTCATACAGATATATGCACCTACTTCAACAGCAGAGGAGGACGAAATTGAAGATTTTTACAACACACTACAAGACACATTAAATAAGATTGGTCATAATGATATAGCAATAATAATGGGAGATTTTAATGCAAAAGTAGGTGCAGGAAGAGCTGAAAATGAGAGACACGTTTTAGGAAAATTTGGATTAGGAAATAGAAATGATGCATGTGACAAATTAATTGAATTTTGCACAGAAAATGAGTTAACGATAGCCAACACGCTTTTTAAACAACATCCAAGAAGACTATTCACATGGAAGTCTCCAGACAATATTACCAAACATCAGATAGATTATATTTTAATACAAAGAAGATGGAGGTCAAGCATAACATCTGCAAAAACCCTACGAAGTGCAGACTGTGATACAGATCATCAGTTATTAGAAGCAGATCTGAAATTAAAACTCAAAAAGCTTATCCGAGGAGCAAGGCCACTTCGTTTTGATCTCACAAAAATACCGGATGCATACACTGTAGAAGTTAGGAATCTCTTTGGGGTCTTGATGTCTGTATAAGAAGAAATTACACCTGATGAACTGGTAGTACCATCATCATTGGCACCTTGCCGTCTTGACAGACGATAGTTTGTGCTTTAAAAAGGCATAATAACTTTTACCTATGGCGGTAGCGCATGTGACTGGTAAGGCCACGTTGCGCTGTAAATGTCCGTTCACGGTGGGTGAATGTGAACACGAGGTCATTTCCACCATCATGCACCATCTTACGTCTCAAACGCTCGGTGTGTGACTTATCTGCAATAATTTTCTCCTTTGTCTTTATTCCATTTATGATGTTTGCCCTCCAAGCAACACGTTCAGCGGCGACTTGCTCCCAATGTGCATTATCAATGCCTGTATCGATCATGTCCCGCTTACACACATCTTTGTATTGTAGTAGAGGCCTCTCTTGCTGAGATCTCTTACCCATCTATAATTCACCAAAAAAGATATCCTTTGGTATTCTACCATCATCCATCCTCCTAAGATGTCTTATTCATCTAAGTCTACGAAGACTGAGCATGGAATAAACTGTCACAAAACCTGATCTTTCCAATACTTCAGTATTTGTGATTTTGTCTTGCCACTTAATACCAAGAATTCTTCGCAGACACCGCATATGAAAGCTGTTTAAATGTTTCTCTTGGTGTGAGTAAGTTGTCCAGGTTTCACTGCCATAAACCATAAAGAAGAGTACTAAGGACACAGGCTTGATAGACAAGGACTTTTATTTTTGCAGTAAGCTTCCTGTTCTCCAAGACTCTTTTTGTTAACCTGTTCATTGTTGTTGCTGCTTTACCAATACGGATGTTGATTTCCTGATCTAGGGATAATTTGCTATTTACCACTGATCCTAGATATGTAAAATGGTCTACCATCTCTAGTTCGGCGTCGTCAAAAAAGATTGATGGTACCCCATGTGCACCTTGTGACATAATCTGTGTCTTCTTTTTGCTAATCGTTAAACCAAATTCAGAACAAGCATTGGAGAATGCAGATAGTAGACGTTGCAATTCTTCCTCAGAGTGGGTCGTTACTGCAGCATCATCTGCAAAAAGCAACTCTCTGATCAGTACCCTCCTAATTTTGGTCTTGGCCTTCAATCTTGGAGCATTGTAAAGGCAGCCATCTGAGCGTGAGTGAATGTATATACCACCATCCTGGTCACGAAAGGCATATTTCAGTAGAAGTGAAAAGTATGTTCCAAAGAGGGTGGGGGATAGTACACAACCTTGCTTAACTCCACTCTTGATTTCAAATTCTTCAGAAGTTCCACCATCAAACTTGATTATACTCTTCATGCCTGTGTGGAACGATTCCACAATAGACAGAAGAGTTGGTGGGCAGCCAATCTTCTTTAGCGCCTTGAATAGACCCTCACGACTGACCAAATCAAATGTCTTTGTGAGGTCGATGAAGGCAATAAACAGTGGTTGATTCTGTTCACGGCATTTTTCTTGCATTTGTTGCAATGAGAATAACATATCAATGGTAGACCGGTTCTGTCGAAAGCCACACTGTGGTTCGGGGTAGACTTGATATCCTAGGACTTGAAGTCTGCGCAGAACAATTCTGGCAAATACTTTTCCAACAATACACAGAAGTGAGATACCCCTATAGTTGTTGCAGTCGCTCCGATCGCCCTTGTTCTTGTACAGTGTTATGATGCTTGAATCTTTGAAATCCTGTGGGACTTGTCCTTCTCGTCAGCATAGCTCTGTTAGCTGGTGGATCTGTAGAGTGAGTGTGTCTTGCCCACTCCTTATAACCTCTATTGGAATCCCATCCTTACCTGGAGCCTTGCCAGATGCAAGTTCATTTATAGCACACTTAACTTCTGTTATAGTGGGAAGTGTGTCCAGGTGGTCAAGAGTTGGTAGAGCATCTATGGCGTTGAGGGCATCATCCGCTAATTTGGTCTCACTTGAGTAAAGCTCCAAATAGTGCTCTACCCATCTGTCCGTCTGCTGTTTCTTGTCAGTGATGATTTCTCCAGTCAAGGTTTTCAATGGTGCACTTCTTCTGATCACTGGACCACAGGCTTTCTTTATTCCTTCATACATGCTTCTTATGTTTCCCTTATCACTTGCGATTTGAATGGACTCACATAAATTGATTCAATAAGCATTTGCACACTGCCTGGCAGCCTTTTGCACATCCTTCCTAGCTTGCCTTAGTTCACTCAGAGTGTTACGCATTGGTCTTTCCTTGTTTCTTAAGAGAGCTTTCTTCTTCTTATCAATCAATGGCTGCAGAGTCTCGCTGTTTGCCGCAAACCAGTCCTGCCTCTTATGATCCACATTTCCGTAAATCCCTAGGGCAGTTTTATAAAGAGTTTCCTTAATTTTACCACACTTTTCATTTACTATACAATGTTCTGGTGTATCAGTGAAAGCGTCTTCAAGTTGCTGTTGAAACTGAAAGCACTTTTCAGGATCGTGAGTGTTAATAATATTAATCCTGGGGCTAGATTTGTGTTTAGCTGTGTAGATTCTCATTGGTCTCAGTCTGACCCTTGCAACAACCAAAGAATGATCCGTATCACAGTCAGCAATGAGGTAACTTCGAGTCAATGATATATGGTTCAGATGTTGTCTCCGTGTGATGATGAAGTCCAGCTGGTGCCAATGGCCGGATCTTGGATGTTTCCATGTGACCTTATGCATCTCTTTTGTTTTACAAAATGAGTTTGTAATACATAGGTCATTACTGGTGCAATGCTCCAGCAGCCTTTGCCCATTTTCATTCATGCGACCGATGTTGTATTTTCCAAGGCACACTGGCCATGAACTCGAGTCCTTGCCCACAAGAGCATTAAAATTACCGTGCATATAAATGTATTCAGATTTTGGAACTGCTTTGATCACGGAGTCTAACTCCTCATAGAACGAATCCTTCACATCATCAGAGGAATCGAGTGTCGGTGCATATGCAGTAATAATGGTGGCAAACCCACAAAAGTTTGCCAAGCGTAGGGATAATAGTCTTTCATTTCCTCCTGCTGGAATTTCAATCATTCCCAGTAGCGAATTCTTCACTGTAAAGCCCACACCGTGTTGCCTTTTTTCTGCCTGCCCTCTACCCTTCCAAAAAAGGTGTAATTGTTTTCCCTGAGTGACCCTTCCTCAGCGAGGCGAGTCTCCTGCAGGCCAGCAATATCAATGTTAAGACGATTGAGTTCGGCATCAATCACAGCCGTTTTTCTCACATCGTCAATATTGGTCAAGTCAGTGGAAAATCCTGGACACATGGTTCTCGCGTTCCAGGTTGCAAGCCGTAGCTTGAGGTTTCTATTTTTTTTTTTCTGTTTGTACCTGGTGCATTGGTTTTACAGCCTGCGATTCAGATTTTGTCCTAGCCCCAAGCACCCATTAAAGCAGGCAGGCTGTGGTGGATCAGCACCCAATTGGCCGGGGCTGCCCAGCTTGAGACGGTCGGTAGCTGATCAGTGACACTGAATGAATGAATTCTACTACTACTATTACTACAGCAACTACTAGCACAATTACTACAATTTCTATTGCTACTACTACTGCTACTACTATTATTACTACTTCATTACTAATAATACTCGAATACTACTACAAGTCCGTCTCCTCTTCTTCTTCCTCTTCTTCTTATTCTACTACTACTACTACTACTACTACTACTACTACTACTACCACCACCACCACCACCACCACCACCACCACCACCACCACCACCACCACCACCACCACCACCACCACCACCACCACCACCACCACCACCACCACCACTATAACAACAACAACAACAACTACTACTGCTACTACTACTACTACTACTACTACTACTACTACTACTACTACTACTACTACTACTACTACTACTACTACTACTACTACTACTACTACTACTATTACTACTACTACTACTACTACTACTACTACTACTACTACATCAACATCAACAACTACTACTACTACTACTACTACTACTACTACTACTACTACTACTACTACTACTACTACTTCTACTACTTCTACTACTACTACTACTAGTACTACTACTACTACTACTACTACTACTACTACTACTACTACTACTACTACTACTACTACTACTACTACTACTACAACAACAACTACTACTACTACTACTACTACTACTACTACTACTACTACTACAATTACTACTACTACTACTGCTGCTGCTACTACTACTACTACTACTACTACTACTACTACTACTACTACTACTACTACAACAACAACAACTACTACTACTACTACTACTACTACTACTACTACTACAACTACTACTACTACTACTACTACTACTACTACTACTACTACTACTACTTCTACTACTACTACTTCTGCTGCTACTACTACTACTAC
>OY992876.1:380200598-380260598 GCA_963921405.1 Cepaea hortensis | reverse complement strand
TACACACATTCGGTCTCTGTGGCTAAGGGCTAGCGAACGCGGTTTGTGAGCCCGTAAACCCGGGTTCGAAACACAGTGGTGCTGGATTTTTTTCGAAAAGGGTATAGGAGCCGGTCGTTCAGAAAGCAATGGCAAACCACTAAACGTAAAATTTGCCCAGGAATCACGAACAGCGAAAATGCTGGTGTTGACTGCTACGTCCTGTGAAGGACATGCAACTTTATTTTTTGTTTTACATACATTCCTATATCGCATTTTGGGGTCTTCCGGTTGTTCTCTTCCCTGTGTCTAGTTCTCCGTATAGGAGATCTTGGGGAATACGTTCATTCTCCACTCGAAATACATGACCCAGCTACCTGAGGTCTCTCTGCATGAGGGGAGAGTGCACTGTGGTAATATCCGCTCTTTCAAGCTCGTGTTTGTTTCGTGGTCTTTCCACGATATGATCAGGATACGTCTCACACATCTCATATGGAAGGAATTCAACTTTCTTTCCTGTCGTGAGTATAAGGTCCAGGATTCAGACCCATAGAGTAGTGTGGTAACAACACAAGCTTTATATATTTGAACTTTCGTACGCTCTGTTAGTCTATTATTCTCCCAAACTGTTTTAGTTAGCCTGGAAAGTGTTGTGGCTGTCTTTCCAATGCGTCTTTCGGTTTCTGTCTCTAATTAAAGATTATCTGATATTGTCGACCCCAAATACGCAAACTCATTGACAATTCTAAATTAGAAATTATACGAGGCGCACCAGCATCTTTTTCTATCACCTGTGTATTATTTAGGCTGATGGCGAGCCCAAAGTATTTGCAGGCGGCTGCAAAACGATCTATGAGCCTTTGGAGATCTTCTGCTGCATGAATTGTCACTGCCGCATCGTCTGCCCCAAGTAGTTCTCTTATGCATCTTGTTCTTACTTTGGTCTTTGCCTTGAGTCTTGATGGGTTAAAAAGTTTGCCACCTGATCTTGTATGGAGGTATATGTCTTCAGTGGCAGTCCCAAATGCCTGCCTTAAGAGAACAGTGAAGAAGATACCAACAAATGTAGGAGCAAGCACGCAGTGCTGCTTTACTCCACTGCTGATCCTGAATTACTGGGATGCTAAGTAGAGAAATGCCTCGATAGTTGTTGCAGTCGCTTCTGTCATCTATGGTTTTATAAATGTTAACAATGTTTGCGTAACTTATATATTGTGGTACTGATTTTTCTTTCCAGCAGAGCTGAAATATTGCATACAGTTCTGGGATGATTGTTCCTTTGTTACATTTTTAATTTCAGGTGGAATACTATCCTTTCCTGGTGCCTTGCCGGATTTGAGAGTGTCTAGTGCTGTGCTGATTTTTGTGAGGCACGGTTCGTTATCCAGGGCATGCATGGTGGACTGTTGTTCAATATCTTCCAGAGATGCTTCTCTGACAGTGTTATGCACTGAGTATAGTTCTGAGTAGTTGTCTACCCAGCAATCCATTTGTTTCGCTCGATCTTTTATGATTACCCCCTCTGTTGATCGTGAAGAGGCCATCTTATGTTTTGATGGACCGACAGCTTGCTTGATGCCCTCGTACATTCCTCTTCTATTTCCAGTGTCTGCACAAGTTTGAATTTGAGCAGAGAACGAACGAACGAACGAACGAACTTTATTTTAAAAGGGTAACAAATTGGGCATGCAGGCCTGTCTTACACTCGGCCCTTCCAATCACTCATCTTTCATTCATCAAATGTGCATGTTACATTTACATAGGGGAAATAAACATTGTCAAAGAGCTGTAGCTAGTACCTGTTCGCACATTTTCTTGCGGTCTGTTGTACTCTATTTCTTTCCGTTTGCAGTGCCTGCAATGTTATCTCTGAAGGTGATATTTTAAACACTGCGAATGCATGTCTCTTTATCTCCAGGACTGGGAGCATCTCTTCAGAGTGTGCCTCGAACCTGTCGGCTGACTTAGTTTGCTTCTTGCCAAATGTTGATAGTGCTGTGTTGTAGATGGTTTCGCCCAAATGACTCCATCTGTCGGTGACAGTTCCATTTGTGGGTCCATGCAGAGTCTCCGCCACATCCTGGGTGAATTTGTTGACCGTCTCTTTGTTTTGGGTGCAGATGGTGTCGATGCGTGGTCTTCATACTGTTCTGTTTCTGTAGATTCTCTTGGGCGTTATCTTCACCTTGCTGGAAACGGGGTATGGCGTGGTGGGAGTATCCCCTATCAAAAGAGAAGTAAGGTACCTCCTTCCCTCCGCTAGCCTACGGGACACTCTTGGGCAAGGTGGAGTACCCGATTAGCCTGCCGATGAGGGTTACGTGAAGCCATGTGTGCAGGTCGTGGATGAAGTTGAAGAGCAGCCGACAGATAGTTGTGGGTTATGGTCTCCAGCTTCACGACGGTAGGCAGAGGATCTCTTTTTTGAGGAGACAATGGCTACGGTCATTGACCAGTTTGGTCACTGCGAAGAAGGAAAGCAATGGCAAACTACCTTCTTCACAGATGTAAAGAACATTATGTTTTGCGATATCATCGACATTCAGAGAAACGGCGTAAATAGGTGCTCCATAGGAGCAGCCTCGCCCGATAGGGATAGTTATGTACACGAGGTGACTTCAGACCTTCAGCAGGTTATTAGGTGCAACATATTATTATCATTAAAGGTAGGAACCTTGAATGTCAGAACAATGAATGCAGATGGACAATTGGATGACATCAAACAAGAAATGGGAAGAGATAATATTAATATATTAGGAATGTGTGAAACCAGATGGAGAGGGGCAGGGAACAAGACAGGAGAGGATTGTAAGATTATTTATTCTGGAGGAGAAGATCTACAAAGAGGTTTAGCCATTATGTTGGATCGGAAAACATCAAATTCTATTAAAGATTATTGGGCAGAGTTCTATTAGTAAAAGTAAACGGAAGACCTTTTAACGGAAATGTCATTCAAATATATGCCCCAACAAGTGTATACAGTGAAGAAAGTGTAGACGAATCATATAATGACATATAGCGTGCTTTGAAGTAATGTAAAAAATCAGAAAAATCAGAAATTATAATGGGTGACTTCAACGCAAAAGTGGGAAATCAAGGCGATGGGTGCATCTTAGGTAACCATGCTTTGGGAGAGCGAAACGAAACTGGACACAGACTTGTAGAATGGTCAAAAGAACAAGAAATGGTTGTAGGAAAAACCTGGTTTAAACAACATCCTAGACGATTATGGACATGAAGGAGTCAAGACAGCAGGATTAAAAACCAGATAGATTACATGCTGATTAGCAGAAGGTTTCGAAATGCGCTAACAGTTGTAAACACAGTTCACATTGCAGACAGCTACAGTGATCACATATTAATTACAGGTACACTGAGGGTAAAGTTAAAGAAAGTCAAGTATACAACCGGAAACACTAAATATGATTTATGATGATTGAAAACTAACAAAGAAATACAAGATAATTTTTAAAAAAAAAATATGTAAAGAACAATATTGATATATTGTCTGTTCTAGAGATCCTATTCCAAGATGTGGATGATCGATGGGAAATGTTAAAGAATTCAATCAGTTTAGCTACAGAAAAAACTAATCCAAAATTAAAGAAAGTGGGTCGTCAGACATGGATGACTGAAGGAATTTTACAGCTAATGGAAACAAGAAGACAGAACGAAATAATCCTGCCAAATATAAAGAAATTCACACAAAAGTCAGAACGTTATGTAAGGAGGCAAAAGAAGCACGGCCCGAGAAAATTGCATAGAAATTTAAAAACAAGACAACAGTAAAAATACCAAACTAATGCACAAAAGAATTCAGGAGCTTACTAATCAAAGAACACAGACATCAACAGGCTGCCTAAAGACAAAAGATGGAAAAATCATAATAGAAAAAGATCAAAGTTTACATGTATGGTCAGATTATGTGAAACACCCTTATGATGATAACAGATTAGAACAGTGTGATATTCAAAATAATAATGAAGGATCATCAATTTTGAAGATGGAGGTTCAGAATGCTCTTAACCATATGAAATCTGGCAAGACCCCCGGTTCAGACAGCATCACAACAGAAATGATTAATGCTTTAGAAGAATACGGATTAGATAAAGTTACCAGACTCCTGAATAACATATATGATATTGGAGATATACCTCATGAATTATGTAATTCTGTATTTATTGCAATCCCAAAGAAATCAAGAGCCTTGGAATGTGATCAACATCGAACAATTACTATAATGAGTCACATCACGAATATTTTGCTAAGAATTATCACGCAAAGAGTTAGGAAGAAAATACAACCTGAAATAGAAGAGGAACAATGTGGGTTGTAGAAGGCAAGGGTACAGTAAATGCTGTGTATATACTGAGAACAGTAATTGAACGTTCCATAGAAGTAAACAAAGATCTACACCTCTGCTTTATTGACTACACAAAGGCTTTCGATAAAGTGAGACATCTCAACATGATAAGGATGCTTGAAGATCTACAAATTGATGGAAAGACCTTAGACTTGTAAAATACATATATTAGAAGCAACAAGCTGCCATAAGAATTGATAATGAAGTAGGTCAATATCAGCCTATTAAGAGAGGTGTGAGACAGGGATGTGTAATGTCTCCAGATCTTTTTTTCTCCGTGCAGTGAAAATATTTTCAGAAATATAGAAGATATGGAAGGAATCAACATTGGGGGATTATTCATCAATAACATTAGATATGCAGATGATACAGTCTTGATTGCAGACAATGAACAGGACCTGCATAATTTAGTAGATGCCGTTGTTGCACACAGTGAACAACTAGGGTTAGAATTGAATTGTAAGAAGACACAGATTATGGTCGTCACTAGGAAGAACGAAATGCCACAATGCAGTATACAAGAAAATGGGCATATTCTTAAACAAGTGAATCGGTACAGCTATCTCGGAACAGTCATAACATCTGATGGGAGATGCCTTGAAGAGATTAGAACAAGAATTGCCATGGCGAAGGTGGCCTTTTGCAAGATGAAAAACATACTGACCAATAAAAAGATATCAATAGAAACTAGAAAACAGAGTGTTGAAGTGCTACATAGAACCTTTACTTTTATATGGATGTGAAGCGTGGATAATGAGCAGACAAGATGAAAAAACATCAAATGTATGTGGCAATGTGGTTTCTGAGGAAAATGCAAAGAATACCATGGACAGACAGAAAAACCAATGAACAAGTCATAAAAGAAACAAATGAAGATCGTAAACAGATTAGAGACATTAGATGTAGACAGTCAAAAAGTTTTGGGCATGTTATGTGAAGAAATGAATTGGAGAACTTGGTGACAACTGGCAAGATCGAATTGAGAAGACCAAAGGGAGGACCAAGAATTAAATACCTGCATGGCTTGGCCACGTGGCATGGTTGAGACAGAAACACGGAGCTAATCCACGACTCTGGTGATCGAGTGAGATGGCAAAACATGACCGCCCACGCTTATCGGAATGGCACATGATGATGCTGGTGCTGGAAACAAATGAATGATCGGTGTCGCAGTCAGCACCATGATATCTACGAGTCAGCCGTACATTGCGGAGATTTCTGCGTTTGGTGAATACCATATCGAGTTGGTGCCAGTCCTTTGATCTTGTTGCTTCCATGACACCTTGTGATCTTCCCAACGACAAACTGTCCTAGACATGAAGGCCAAGATTTGTGGTCGGAGCCAACCCTGGCATTGAAATCCCCCAGGATAAAATTATGTTGATTCTCTGGTGTTTCGCTAACCACTTTGCTAAGGTCGTCATAAAACTCATCTTTTGATTCTGATGCTGCAATTACTTTTGGGGCATAAACGTATATAAGACTAACTGGGCCTGCTTCTGTCTAGAGTTGGAGCTTCAGTATTCTTTCAGTGCCATCACTTGGTAATATGATACACTTGAGCAGCTTGTTTCTGATAGCGAAGCCAACTCCGTGATCCCTGGTCTCTCCGCACCGCTTGCCATGTCAGTAGAAAGTGAAGACCCTCTCCTTGATGTTTCCAGATTCTCAGAGTCTGGTCTCTTGCAGGGCGACAATGCATATCCCCGGTCTGAGCAGTTCTTTGTTTATCACTGTAGCTTGCGGGCATCGACAATCTCGTTTAGATCGTCTGAGATGCCGGGGATCATGGTTCTTATGTTCAATGTTCCCAACCGTAGGGCCGGCTTTTTGGTCTTGTTGCTAGGTGTATAAATTGCGCCCATGTGTTAGGATTTTGTCCCTAAGCTCCACACACCCTCATGAGCTGATGAACCGTGGCGGGACAGAACCTTATTGACTGGAAGCTACTCCTGGAGCCTTGCTCTACGCCAATCGATCATTAAGTCTTATAACCGATAACTGCTGCTTCCCGTGTAGTCACCGCTGTTACGCGATGTTGAAGTGATTTTAATAGCAATAGTAGCAGTAGTAGTAGTGGTAGTATTAGCAGCTGTTGTGGGGTTGGCGATAATACTTATAGAGGTAGTGGTATCAGTAATAGTGTTTTAGTAGTACTGATAGTAGTAGTAGTAGTAGTAGTAGTTTTAGTAGTAGTAGTAGTAGTAGTAGTAGTAGTAGTAGTAGTAGTAGTAGTAGTAGTAGTAGTAGTAGTAGTAGTAGTAGTAGTAGTAGTAGTAGTGGCAGCAGTAGTAGTGATAGCTGAAGTGTCGATGGTAGTGGTTGTAGTAGTAGCAGTTGTGGTGTTAGCAGTAGTGTTAGTGCTAGTAGTATTGGCCATAGTAGTAGTGGTGTTATTAGTAGTGGTGGTAGTGGTAGTTGTTGAAGTGGTAGTAACAGTAGTAGTAGTAATAGTGGTGTTAGTGGTAGTAGTATTGATGGTAGTAGTATTGGTGGTAGTAGTAGTTGTTGTAGTAGTAGTGATAGTAGAATTTATGTTTGTTGTTTTGGGGTAGTGGTAGTTGTGGTAATAGTGGTAGTGGTGGTATTGGGTGTAGTAGTGGTTGTAGTAGTAGTGGAAGTAGTTGTGGGCATAGTAGTAGTAGTGGTGGTAGTAATAGTGGTGGTCGTAGTAGTGGTGGTTCCATTGTTTATAGTAGTGGCAGTAGTAGTAGTAGTGGGAGTAGTAGTGGTGATGGTAGTAGTTCTACTAGTGGTAGTTGTAGTCGTGGTAATAGTAGTAGTGGTAGTTGTTGTAGTGATGATAGTAGCAGTGGTAGTATTAGTAGTGGTGGTAGTGGTAGTAGTGGTGGTAGTAATGATTGTGGTTGTATTTCGGCGACAAAAGCAACAGCAAACTATTTATTTTAATGATGTATTTTTTTTTTTACTGCTATGATGATTAGCATGGTAATGTTTCAGATAATTTCATTTATAATTCATTTTTGTGAATATGTATATTTATTCACACCCGAGTGCGTGTTTGTGTGTTTGTTTGCATGTTTATAATAGACACTTACCCAGCAGGAACGGACTCCTATTATATTGAAGCCTATGGAGAGGATTGCCAAAAGTATCATCCATTTCGTTAACATGTTCATCATTAGCGTCGTCTGTGAGTAGTCTATTGTGTGTAGCTGCTGTTAAAACATAAATAGGTCACTAGGACAACCATAGAATACACAGACAACATATTTATTGTAAAAATGAAAATGAGACTGGTAAAATCACAACAATGCATTTGTTGCAGCAGTTGAAAGTCGCCTTTCGGTAACTTCAATCGATGTGGTAAAGATGGGTTCAGGCACGTCTTTGTCCTTCAGCCAGCGATGTCTAAGTGATTATCACATCCAAACAGTGATTGACTTCATTAACACGCACATAGTCCTGGTCACTATAAATTAGTTGTCAACTCAGTCCTGTAGTTTTTACATAGATTTAATCAGCAACACTGCTTAATACAGAATGATGAAAGGTGATGATTGTTCGCCCAATCTCTCTCTCTCTCTCTCTCTCTCTCTCTCTCTCTCTCTCTCTCTCTCTCTCTCTCTCTCTCTCTCTCTCTCTCTCTCTACTTTCCTACCACAACAGACAGATACGCATCTGTACCCGATACATATTTAATCCTTTCTTGGGTTAATAATTATAAAATGCGAAAATCTATCTTGTAAACGAATTAATAGTTATTACGAATTTTCTTGTAGGGCTTGCTCATTGGGTTTTCTGTTTGTCCCTGGCTTTCTGTGCATTTTCCTCAGAAACCAATCTCCACTGCCAATAGATGTAGCACTTCAACACTCTCTTTCTCGTTGGGGTAGCGTTGTAGGGGTATTCCCTTTTCAAAGGATAAGTGAGGCGCCTCCTTCCCTCCGCTAGCCTACGGGACACCCTTGGGCAAGATGGAGTACGCGTTTAGGCACCCCCCCCCCCCCCGAACAAGGTAACGTGAAGCCACCTGAGCAGGTGGTGGATTGGAATTGGGAGCAGCCGACAGACAGTTGTTGGTTAAGGTTTCAAGTCAGTGACGATGGGCAGAGAATCTCTCAATTGAGACAATGGCTACGGTCATCCGATCAGTATGGTCACTGCCAGGAAGGAAGAATGGTAGACTTCCCTCCTTTTTGATTCCCGGGCAGAGGAGGCTCAGCAGCCTTGGTTGGTATCTCCTCTAAGATAGGAAACTCCAACTCTCAAACCTCCGCTGCCTTTCTGGTATACCCATATGGGAAAGGTTTCGAGAGTAAACCCTGAGACACATCCAGAGATGGAGTCCCTAAGGCAGTTCCATGTTGTAAACAACATAGTTCTGGCAACTCCTGCGACGGTACCGATGCCAAGTTGCATTGGCTAATGCCTTTCCCTTGGTCAACGTCTCGTGGAGAGGGGGAACTTGCTACTGGGCAACAGCTGGCTCTCCGAATTCCATTCCTCAGGCTTATGCCCCGAAGTGGGCACTTCAGCACCGCGTTACAGCGGTGGCACAACACGAGAAACATCAGTTACCGGTTATAAGTCTTAATGCTCGATTGGTGTAGACCAAGGCTCCAGTGGCTGCTTCCGACGGTGGGAGAGATCATCGTATCTCACTAGACAGCTACCGCCCGCCTAAGCTGGGCAGCTCCCAGTCAATAAAGTGCTGTCTCGCCACGGTTCATCTGCTCCAGGGGGTGTGTGGAGCTTAGGGACAAAATCCTGACACATGGACCGCTATTTATACACCTAGCAACACACAAATAAAAAAAAACAACAACAACAACAACCGGCCCTAAGGCTGGGAATATGGAACCTAAGATCCACGACCCGTGGCATCTCAGACGATCTAAACGAGATTATCGATGCCCGCAAAACCGCAGTGATAAACAACGAAGTACTCAGACTAGGAATAGACATTGTCGCCCTGCAAGAGACCAGATTCCCAGAATCTGAAACATCAAGGAGAGGGACTTTACTTTCTACTGGCATGGCAAGCCGCGCGGAGAGACCAGGGAGCATGGAGTTGGCTTCGCTATCAGAAACAAGTTATTTAAGTCCATCATACCATCAAGTTAAGGGACTGTAAGAATACTGAAGCTCCAACACCAGACAGATGCAGGCCCAGTTAGTACTATAAGCGTTTAGGCCCCAAAACTAATTGCAGAATTAGAATCTAAAGATACATTTTACGACTACCTTAGCAATGTTGGCAGTGAAACACCAGAGAAACAACATCATTTTATCCTGAAGAATTTCAAGGCCAGAGTTGGCTCTGACCACAAATCTTGGCCTTCATGTCTAGGACAGCTTGGCGTTTGGAAGATCAATGGCAATGGACAACGTCTCTTGGAATTCTGCACCATCATAATATGTGCGTGACCAACACCTTCTTTGACACAAAACCTCAACATAAGGTGTCATGGAGGCACCCCAGATAAAAGAACTGGCACCAACTCGACCTGGTTCTCACCAAACGCAGTAATCTCCGCAATGTACGGCTGACTCGTATCTATCATAATGCTGACTGCGAGTCCGATCATTCACACATTTCCAGCAAGGTGAAGATAAAGCCCAAGAGAATCTACAGAAACAGAACAGAATGAAGACAACGCATCGTCACCAGCGGCACCCAAATTAAAGTGAAGGTCAATAAATTCATACAGGCTTTAGCGGAGACTCTGCATGGCCCCACAAATGTAAAGACCAAAGTAAGAACAAGATGCATAAGAGAACTACTTTTTTTTGCAGACGATGCAGCAGTGACAATTCATGCAGCAGAAGATCTCCAATCGCAAATAGATCGTTTTGCAGCCGTCTGCAAAGACTTTGGGTTCACCATAAGCCTAAATAAAACACAGGTGATGGAACAAGATGATGGTGCGCCTCCATCACTAAAAATTTCTAATTTAGAATTGAAGGTTGTCCATGACTTTGCGTATTTGGGGTCGACAATATCAGATAATCTTTCATTAGAGACAGAAATTTACAGACGCATTGGAAAGGCAGCCACATCACTTTCTCGGCTAACTAAAAGAGTTTGGGAGAATAATAGACTAAAACAGAGTACGAAAGCTCAAGTATATAAAGCTCGTGTTGTTACCACACCACTCTATGGGTCTGAATCCTGGACCTTATACTCACGACAGGAAAGAATGTTGAATTCCTTCCATATGAGATGTGTGAGACGTATCCTGATCATATCGTGGAAAGACCACATAACAAACAAACACGTGCTTGAAAGAGCGGATATTACCACAGTGCACTCTCCCCTTATGCAGAGACGCCTCCGGTGGCTGGGCCATGAACCCTGAATGCAGAATGAGCGTATTCCCAAATTTCTATACGGAGAACTAGCCACAAGGAAGACCCCAAATGCGATATAGGGATGTGTGTAAACAAGATATGAAAATCGTTGGCATAGATCCAAACACGTGGGAAAGAGGTGCAACAGACAGATGTTCCTGGAGAAGAGATGTACGAAACGGACTGGTGCTCTTTGAGCGCAATCTGATCCAACAAACTGAGGAAAGGCGGCACAGGTATAAAATGCAGTCACTTACTGCGGTACCTGCCTCTTCTTACAGATGCAGAAACTGTGAGAGAGATTGTCACTCTCGCATTGGACTATACAGTCACCAGCCTTGCTGTCAAATGCCCCTCCAGCGGCATAACTCTATAGTCCTTCAGAACTGAAAGAGGCCTACTACTACTACTACTACTATTACTACTACTACTACTACTACTACTACTACTACTACTACAACTACTACTACTACTACTACTACTACTACTACTACTACTACTACTACTACTACTACTACTACTACTACTACTACTACTACTACTACTACTACTACTATACCCAAATGCAACATTAAACTAGATGAACCAATCGGAAACAAGTCAATGTATTAAGTTATTTGGGTAACAGCAGATAGAAGATGTATTATAAAAGTTTAATGTAGAACAGCCCAGGCTAAGGCAGCACTTCACATCATCATCATCATCATTATCATCATCAAGTATCTTGCCCACTGACGAGGTGATCAGGCTTTTTCACATCTTGCGGTCTCCAATGAAGTGTACCAATTCTCCCTTCCTTGCCATGACACAAGGCTGTCACGAATTTTCTCTCGCTGTCTTCTTCTATTTCTCATTTCAAAAGTCTTTCCAGTTGTCACATCCTACAGTTTGTATCTTCTCATAATGTTGCCAATAAATGATAACTGTCTCTTTCTGATATTTCCGATAAGTTGTCATTGTGAGTGTGTATTCCTCAAAATGCTAAGATTGCTCAATTTGGCTGTCCAAGGAAATTTCAGCATTCTTTTTTAAAAACCCATCTCCAAAGCCACCAGTTTTTCCCCGATTGTTTACTAATTGTCAAAGATTCAAAGTCGTATGTTAAAACAGATTTTATGTGTAAACATTCCTTTTCTGACTTCCAATGACGAGGACTCCTTGCATAAATTGTGCATCATAAACATAATAAATAGACTTATTTAGCATCACGTAGTCGTAGCCAGGGTTGTGAAGTTTATACTAACCTAGCTGACCCGACTCGGCTTCGCCCAGACCCTGGTGGGGATCATCTCATTTAATACATATAAGTAGTCATATAAGTTCTCGTTCCCGTTACCGACTGTCTGTCTGTTTGTCTGTCTGTCTGTCTGTCTGTAGGAAGAGGAGGAGGAGGAGGGAGGAGGAGGGAGGAGGATGAGGAAGGAGGAGAAGGAGAGAGGAGGAGGAGGGAGGAGGAGGGAGAAGGAGAAGGGAAAGGGAGGAGGAAGAGGGAGGAGGAGGGAGAAGGAGGAGGAGAACGCAGGAGGAAGAGGGGAAGGAGGAGGAGGAGGGAGGAGGAGAGGGAGGAGGAAGGAGAGGGAGAAGGGGGAGTAGGAGGGAGGAGGAGAAGAGAGGAGGAGGGAGGAGGAGAAGAGATGCGGATGAGGAAGGAGGAAGGAGGAGGAGGGAGGAGGAAGAGGGAGAAGGAGGAGGGAGAAGGGAGAGGAAGAGGAGGAGGGAGGATGAGGAGGGAGGAGGAGGGATGTGGAGGGAGGAGGAGGGGGGAGGAGGTAGAGGGAGGAGGGAGGAGGAGAGATGAGGAGGGGGAGGGGAGGAGAAATGAGGAGGAGGGATGAGGAGGAGGGAGGAGGAGAGGGAGGAGGAGTGGAAGGAGGAGAAGGAGGAGGAGGGAGGAGGGATGAGGGGGAGGAGTGAGGAGGAGGGAGGAGGAGGAGGGAGGAGGAGGAGAGAGGAGGAGAAGGGAGGAGGAGGGCGGAGGAGGAAGGAAGAGGAGTGATTAGGAGGAGGAAGAGGGAGGAGGAGGAAGGAGGAGAGCGAGGAGGAGGTAGGAGGGCGAGGCGGAGGGAGGAGGAGGAAGAGGGAGGAGGAGGGAGGAGGAGGTGGAAGAGGGAGGAGGAGGATGGAGTAGGAAGAGGAGGGAGAGGGAGGAGGGGTAGGGGAGGAGGAAGAGGGTAGGAGGAGGGGAGAGGAGGAGGAGGATTATAACGCATATGCCTGTAGATAACTGCAGCGAAAAGGTGGGGAGCATCTGATTTAATTCATATACGTAGTCATATAAGCTCCCGTTCCCGACTATCTGTCTGTCTGTCTGTCTGTCTTTCTATCTGTCTGTCTATCTATCTGACCCGGCGTGACTTCGCCCAGCTCCTGGCGGGGACCGTCTCATTAAATTCATACAACAAAAAAAAAAGTAACTTAAAAGAATGTCCTTCCACACACCATACATTATTTTTAATGAAAACTGTTTTTAATCACCTACATGACTGAAGATAACTTCTTTAAGCATAAAAAGATGAGTTACAATGTTATGCATTATTTTTATGAAAACTTTGAAAATGCCATAAAGATTATATCATTATTTATTATAACTCATATGCCTGTATGTAACTATAGACAAAGAGTTTATACATCTTTGAAATCGATGCAACAATATGACTATAAGTTATATAGCAATGTTATTAAAAGTTATGCTCCTTGAAATAACTTTTCTAGAGTTAAGACCCCTTGCTATATAGAAATTATAATGAAAAATGAAATATTAAATAATATTAAGTAAGTATCCGATTTTACACTAAAAAAAATAACAGGTGGCAGCGCGGGAATGGGAGGAAGACGTGTAGAAAATTTCATCTCAATCAGATGGACCGTTCGCGAACGCATAAAGGACATACTTACATACCTACCTACCTACCTACCTACCTACCTACCTACCTACCTACCTACCTACCTACATACATACATACATACATACATACATACATACATACAGTCTTTTTTATATATAAGATTATCTGCCGAATTTTTCATCTTCTGGCCTTTAACACCCATTGGGACATGGGCTGGCAATCAACTCACAAGAAGCTGTTCTATCTTTTGCTATCCTCTGCAGATGCTCCCGTGCCCTCTCAATATTATTATCTCTGTAATTCTCTTCTACGTGTGCATCTAGAGATTTCGCTGTTTCGTTTGCTTTGTGGGTTCCAGACAAGAGAGTATCTAGTTATAATGTGCTCAGTTTTTCTTGGTGTGTATCAAACTATTTTAGTACCATTATTCTTGTGACGAAACGCATCGGCATCATCAGAATGTATTTCTCTTTCCACAAGAAGAGAATAAAAGTCCACAAGAGAAATGTTAAAACTCAAGGGGAGGAAAAGATATAAAAATAAATTTCACGGCGCTGCTCTGCGTTACCAACCCTATGATGCAATCTAAGATTATAACTATTACATCTGCGCCAGTAGAGCCGTCGCTAAAAGCTAACGGTCGACTTTCTATCAAAGATCGGAATATTGCATTTGGAACGTAGATATGTTACCTTCCGCCTTCGTTTATGCCGAACAACACAGGTTGACACCTAACAACGAGACTTAGCAGAGCCGGTCAGCGGGAAACCCGTGTAAACGTAGCAACAGCGATCGGACTAAATCCCATGCCTGTTATTTTTTGCAAAGCCAGTTACAATCCGCATCTGAAAGATTAGGGCATAACGTGTAAACCAGCAACGGCAATAGGAGCCCTCCATATTTTTCCCATATGCAGATAAAAAGCCCAAAGGCTTGCAAACGGACAGTGAGGGTGTAGAAAAGAAGATTCAAAAGTATGACGTGGCGTCTGCCATGTACCAATGCCAGCGTGCTGTTAGGGGTACTCGTAAGCTACGCTGACAATTATGCTTGAATGTGTTCAAGAAAACAGTCAACAACAGCTGCGTCACAGGCGTGAAGTGACACACAAATGTCTTTATTTGATTAACAGCACAGTCAGCTTTAGTTACGTCGGCCCTGTAAGATGTTTTTACGTTCCCACCAGCCCTGCATACATTTCACTGCCTCTCGTCGTGACTAATTGCTACTAAGTTTCATACACAAGTTATTGTAAGTGCACTATTCACAACCTTAGCATGACGTGACCTCCGGTTAGCACCTGGTTGTCAATCCACTCAAACGACACAGCTGGGCTCGCTCGTTTCGCTGTTGTGTGTTCAGCCGCCTGGTTGCGGTGGCGTGTCTAATAGCCGTCATAGATAGTTGGTTGCTGAAGAAACTATCTCGCCAAATTCTTGACAAACTTTCTTGATGGACAATCTCTCTATTATCATCTCACTTTCTACGCGCGGGTTCTCGGTTTAAGGTGAAGCGGCCGTGATGGCAATTCTCAGCAGACTGACTTCTGTCCGCGCCTTTCTGCACTTGTCCATTCCATCACGTGTTCGTTATCTGATTGGCTCTTACTTTTAGCCGTCTATTTTGCTCAAGTTTTTTCTTCAAATTTACTGTGACTATTCGTCACTAATACCGACTAGTTTATGAAATGTTGTCTGTCGCATTTTTCATCTAAGCTAACTCATGGCATATGCCCCCCTCCCCAATTTCAAAAATGTTGCAAACATTTTTCTGTGTTCTACTTGCTTGTCCATAACTGACATGAGCCACTGTGGTCGCACATTACAGTACGTTGGTCTGTGCCTGCCTAGTCGCACATCACCGTCGCTTGGTCGCACATGCGTTTCTATTCAGTCATTTCTTAGTGCTTACGTATCACTGTCAAATTTCCTCCACTCTCGTGATAAGTCGATATTCTATTATACATCACTCAAAATTATATATATATATATATATATATATATATATATATATATATATATATATCGGACACGATATACCCGTTTCTCTCCAAGTAGACGTCAAGTGGCCTCAACCTCCTTTGTATTCGGACGGTTGAGGTACAGCCTAATATGAGCTCCAATGCCCTCCCTGGACATCCCCATATGATTCCTCATTCATGCTTTTTGCATGAGCAGCATCTTACACTCTTCTCCATGCCATTACGCTCGGGTGAAGGAACGTGTGAATTTCAGAAATCTCGCTTTCACTGTTATTTGTTTGAGCTCGTGACATTCTCATGCCTTTAGCTTGACCAATCTATGCTACGACTGTGGTTTGCTTTGATGCCTGTGACTGTATGACTCTCGTGTTTCTCTTATGTCATGACATAATCGACAAATCGAAAAGAGTAGCCTAACGGCGCTGCCCGGGCAAAATTTCGAGTTAAAAATCTACCCAAAGTATCTTCAGGATCCTCGCCGGTGCTACGGAGTTCGTGCACTGAGCTGAGTTTCTCCAGACTCAGATTTGAGTATGAGGAAAGCGGAGCACTTATGTGATGTACCCGTGTGCCGTGATGTTGATCCATCGACTAAACTGAACTTACGTATTTTTGTTTCAATTCTCTTCATTTAATTCTATGTCAGTTCATGGCGTTCGTCCTAATGATCTTATAATGCAAACTTATAGTTACAATATTACTTCTGTATGTATAATCTTGTACTCAAGTAGTTTCTATTAAATACTTATTTCGATGTCATTTCTATACACATCTTTCTATACATCCGTCTACTGTCTTTGGTCTTCATGTGTACTATATGATTTCTTTCATTCTCATGAGATTTTTCCATTCTCATTTACTCCTTGTTCTATTTCCATTAATCTCTTTTATCTTTATTTGTACTTATGTTCCTCTTTTCATTTTTATCCCTTTCTTCCATATTTCTGTATTGTTGTTGTCTTCCTTTTATTCTTGCACATTCCTTCGATCTTTATTTCTACCATTATCGTACCTTTCGTCCCTCTTCACTCTATCTTACTCTATCTACTTGTATTCTGATTCAACACTCTCATTCAATTCGTGCACATTCTCTCATTTACAATGTATGCAGTCATACTCTTATTACACACGTTACTAATTTTGCATAAGTTATTTCTTTCGCATGTACCTTGTTATATTGATATCTCTCTCAATCCTACGGCATGGTCATAACAAATTAAATGGACATACATAAATTGCAATCACATTTAATATCGCAATCAATATTCAAAGTTTCAAAATTCTTATTGAATATGTGCATATCATCAATGAACCAATATACAACAATATACACCAATGATCTCAGTATCATGTTGGTATGTTACACCTCTCTCTTACTCTTTCGCTCTGTCGTACTCATTTCGCTCACTGATGTCCTGTATATCAGCTACTTTCTTCTTCTTTTTCTGTTTGCCTTTTTGTGTCACCTGTCTGGTGGATTGTGGTTCTCGACCCACTGTGTGCCATTCTCTTTAGCTGGTGTCAGTTATTCTTCTCTCTCTGAGATTATTGAGCTAACTTCACTGTCATCCCGTTCTATCCTGTCTGTGGAAGATACCTGATGGTGTTCTCTCTACGTACTATTATTAATGTATAAAACGTTATCGCTATTCTAATATGAATGACGTTTATATGTATATGACAATAAAATGATGTTTACATCTATATGTGTTTGTATGAGTTGCTTTTAGTCAATGGTGAAGAATGCTGTTAAATATTAACTTTCTTAGCTGCCTCTGACTGGATGTCTGTCTACTTTCACTGTTGCTTCCCTTCTTCTGGCAACGCTACTATATCGTCTATGAAGGAGGCTATTATTCTTCTCTAGTGCAAGGTCTTCTCGGCCCATATACACATCTGGTAGTGGTTAGTTACTTGAGGTACGTTAGACATTCTTTCTTTTCGCACAATTCCTTTCATTCTACATCTGCCTGAAATCAATAACAACTTTGGATGTACATATATCTATAAATCCATAATTACACAATAAATTACAGCAATCAAAAGTTAAGTTGTTTTTTTTTTCTGACCCGATATTGTCCTGGTCAGTACTCCAGAGTGCTGATGATTGTTCAAGCACCCTTTTTCATGATGTATTACATTGTGGATGATTTGTAAATGATTTTGTAGATTGTTGTACTGTCGAGATCCAGTCTCTATTGTGAAACCATTATTTTATTCTATGATTTCATTGATTTTGCTATGCCTGATGAAAAGCGCAAGTGTGACATTTCGTAGCTAATGTAATAATTAAATGGTGGCATCTCATGCATGGTAAGCATCAACAATTCTACTTGTTCTCTTTTACCAAACTATAACTCCTTTGTCCGGGCTGTAGTCATTGTTACTGTTTTTACATATGATGCCTTTTCTAACCTTTTATGTTAATTGAACCCAACATTTGCAATACCAAGGCATTGTTCATGTTGTTTGTCCATCAATAATGATGATGACCATTCATTTCATCCAGTGTGGTTGAAAGTATGGAGCCGTGGGTTCTAAGATGGCTGATAAGGCCTACTTTGGCTCGAAATGTTCTTTGACAATGTGGACAAAGAATGCTTGACGTTTCTGGAGGAGGATTTCCTGCAGTGGTTTTTCTGTTCTGTCTTTTCTTCACAGTTCTTGCAGTCCCCGTTGCCTCACAAGTGACTGCACCCTTGCGTAATGATGCACGCCACGAATTTCGATCTCTGGCTGCAGTCTCCCAGGTGTCATGATGAATTCCAAAAGCATTCAGTGAGATTTTCTGAGTGTCTTTAAAGCGTTTCCTCTGGCCGCATTGGGAGCGTTTACCACAACGCTACTCGCCGTAAAAAAATTCGTTTAGGGAGCCTGTGATCTGGCATGCGAGTCAAGTGTCCAGCCCAGCGAATCTGATTCTTCATTAGTTAGTGTGGATACTGGGCATGGACGCTCTTTCTAGGACTTCAGTGTCTCGGATCTTGTCTTGCCATTTAACCTTCAGTAACTTCCTAAGGCAGACTGTGTGGAAGTGGTTTAATTTCCTAGCGGGTCGCTGATAAACAGTCCAGGTTTCACAAGCATATAGCAGTGTGGATAATACAACTGCTTTGTAGACTTTCAGCTTTGTTTGCAGGCTTATTCTATTTCTGTCCCATACATTCTTGTACAGTCTGCCAAAGGCCGCGCTGGCCTTGAAGATTCTTGCATTCACTTCATCATCAATTGTGGCAGCTTGTGACACAGTGCTGCCAAGATAGGTGAATTTGTCCACAACACTTAGGCTATGACCATTCACTTTGATATTCGGCACAGTGTGATTATTCCCTGGAGCTGGCTGGTACATAACTACAGTCTTCTCCAAATTGATATTGAGCCCAAAGTTGGCACAGGCATGTGAGAAAGCTGAAACATTGTGTTGCATGTCCGCCTCTGAGTTGGCGTATAGAGCGCTATCATCAGCAAACAGGAGCTCTCTGACGGTGTCACTGTTAATTTTGGTTTTAGCTTTCAGCCTTCTGAGATTGAATAACTTTCCATCCATGCGGTAGTTGATGTCTATTCGAATGTCGTTGTTCTCGAAGGCATTCGTCAACATAGCTGAAAACATGAGGCTGAACAGTGTTGGTGCCAGGACACATCTATTAATTCTGCTAAGACAACTCTATCAAGTGAGTCATGATGACTATTTGAATGCATATGCATACTGAACCAACCATCTCAGTCGAGATATTCAATGTTATTTTGAGAGTGGTACTGGACAGTCAAGTTTGTCTTATGCTGTGTTGTGTCACTACATTTAAATAAACTACGTTATGTTTCCTTAATATGAAGTATTGCACAGCGGTTTGCGTCTTCTTGTGTGAGGTATGTTGTTAGTGGTTTAAATTTATCTATCTGTTGTGTTTTTTTCTTTTCATTCCTCATCTGATAGTCCTATGCTTTTCCGGTATCTATTCCTGTTCCGTATTTTAATATTTCGTGTTCGTTTATCAATTTGGTTCTCAGGAACTTTTTGTTGTTGCCATTCTATCAATAAAGAGTCTGTGTTAGTATAGCGTACCTGTGGTACTTTTGGGGGAATTTCATTTTCCCAACTTGGTTTTGTGTAATCTAAATTATCTGTGTGTTCTATCTTCACTTTCTTTTTTGATCGTTGCCCTTAAATGTTTATATTTTTATATGTGTAATCTTCATCATTAGACATATCATCGGACGTTTAAAAACATTTCTCTGCCGAACATCCCGGTTGTGTCAGATCATAGTCTGGGCTTTTATCAACACCTGTATGAGTTATATTCTCTAAATATGGTGCAAAATATTGTTTCATCATTGGTGTACTTTCACTAAATGATTGACTAAACACCCTGAAGTTTTGAATACCAAAGGTTACTTTATCCTTTTCTTCTTGAGTTAAGTCTGATCTAAAAGGCAATGAATCCCATGTAACCACATTCTGTGTCAAAAGTCTCGGTAAATACAAATCATTCTTGGATGACTGCTGATTGTTATCATTATCTGTATTCTTATCATCGGAAGATGATACATGTTTAGTCACTGCATTAGCGTCAACTGTTTGTCTTTGATTTCTTATGTATTTTTCATATGTCTGGTATATGCCTGTCCCTATGTCTGATCCATCGTCTTCTATTTTAATCTTTTTGTCTTCCGTTGGGAAGGTCAATGATGCATAGTTACATTCCGCTATCCCCAAGTTTTCTTTTTCCCATTTCTGCATGTCCTGGACTGTGCATTTTTTGACATCTGGGATATTCCCCACAATTAATTCCGTTTTCGGATGTGGTAGCACTGCTACTGCTACGCGTCCTTGGTAGTACGGGCATTTGATATCCGTCCATGCTATCTTATACTGCTCTAATGCACCCCCCAAATATTCTACACATCACTTTTTCATCTGTATAATCTTCGTCTTTTATGAGTTTCCGGTCCACTCCAATAATTGATTGGTGATCGAGTGAGATGGCAAAAAATGACCTCCCACGCTTATCGGCATGGCACATGATGGTTGGAAGATAACGTAACTTATCTTTGTATTAATATTATTGTCAAATACACAAAAGTAGTCCAACCAACCAACCACCCGCTATTGGTAATGACAAAGGATAGACAGGGTGATAGATAGTGCGCCTGAATATTTAAAAAAAAAACTCCGGACCACTGAACAAAACGCATACACAAACCACAAACAACTTACTTAACTTAAACATGTACGGCCCTGCGATCGATGTTGACTTCCCCGAGTTGATCGGCTGCACTTTTATTGCTGAAAAGACATGAGTAGGCAAGTACCAAGACTCCTTGTTGTTGAGGTGTCTCTTCCTCCGTCAGATCCGATTTCTCAGGCCTTTGGTGTGGGCTGATTTCAATTTTCATTGGAAATTCAGAAATAGTTCTTGTAGTCTTGAAGATGAATGTTAATTTTGACACTAGAGTGCACTTAGCATACGAATACTGTCTGAAAGGTGTTCAAATGTTCAGGCAGATTACTGCCATTTTATATAATAACATTGATTCACTCTTTCAAAGATAACACATACGACGCCGCAAACGTGATCAAGGCCGGGAAGACTTGATGATGAATCTAATACTGCCCTCTCTGGCCATTAATGTTGTAACTTTCTTGATGAAATCTCATAGTTCAGACACACCGCTACTTCGACTTGTCTAGTCGACACTTTCAGTTTGATTCAATACCATAATGTCGTTAACTTGATTCATTTCAATTTTCAAAATGGCTACTATCAGTGTCGGTCATTGCCCTGTGTCGTGACGTTATGTTGATTCACGTCACCGTGACGAGCATCCCATGTCAGCCGTGTTACTGTTTGACCCGTTGCTTCATAAAGAATACATGACAATGTTAGTACAGACACAGCTGAGACGAAATGACCGAGCAACTCCTGCGTCCCAATCCACTTCTAGATTTTATTGAAGATCAACGATGAAACAAATGCCAAGCACCACCAACATCACGACTCACTCACTGTGTGGTCGTCTAGTTGTTATCGTGTTCACATGCATGGCTATTTTATACGAAGCCAATAATCAATAGACTGTGGCATTTTCGTCAAGAGCGTGAAACGCCATTCTCTCACTGTCATTTCAAAATGTCTGTAAGTCAAAATGGAGCTCTACTTACGGTGTCCTGACACAATGAATACGCTAGTAACACATCTGTCCTGCTGACGTCCCTTTTATCGATCGCTTGAATGTTTACACACAAGTTCGACTATTGCCTAGTTGATGGGACTTTCAGTAATACTGTCGACAAAGGCATACTCTTCTTACATGAAAGGCATAATATGAATTTAGCTGCTGTAGCGGTGCTCTTACGCTCACAAGTTTCCCCTGCCTAATAACCTTCAAGCCGTGTCGGCCTCGTCACATGATCGTCCTTAACCTCGCTTCATGCGGGCTGATTAGTATCCATAATAATATCATGATTCAATCTCTAGTGAGTTGCTTCTCAGTCACTAACTCGTTACTTCTTATTTACTCTGTCTGATTTTGTCTGACAATATCTCTTAACTCTTTACCGAGCTATTTTCATATCATAGCACATATCCTATTATATGATTATTATTCTTTGTAAATTTGTTGTATATTTTCATGCAATTCTTTCGAGTTGTGTTTTATTCCTAGATCCTCCATTTCTTTCCATTGTTCTTAAAACTACTCTTCTTTGGCAACTCTGTACACATGACGCATTTCATTGTATATTAATGTTTATTCTGGAGTATTATTTGCTTTCTTCCTTTGAGTCATTTTGCTCGAGATTCCATCGATTATTTTTTTCTTAAATTCGCATATCCTTTTACAGGACATCGCTGTCAACATCACCATCTTTCAGCTGATTGTTGATTTCTTGGCAAGATTACACTCAGTAGTTTGCCATTGCTTTCTGAGCGGCCGGCTTAGTTATCCCGCAAGTCATCAGCGGGGGTAGAACCGCTTCCAGTTCTCGCCCGCTGCGAGACCCTGTGTGGATAAACGGAATTACGGAGAAAGTCGTGTAACCCCTCGGCCAGAGAGACCGGCATCCACAATTACTTGTTCTTATTTTCCTTTGCACGTATGTTGGAATTTGCATTCTTTATGCTAGTGTTTACAAGAGACAAACAGCTTTCTTTGGTCATGTGATGAGAAGAGAGACATTGGAGAACATCGTGAAAACTGGAAAGATCGAGAGGAAGAGAGGCAGAGGCAGACCAAGAGAAATGACGCTGGATGGATTGAGACGGTGGCATGGAAGTAGTACCTTATGGGGTATTTACACCCTAAATGTGGTTTGAAACCTCAGATAAATCCTTCTTTACGGGGTTATCCCGCCATCTTGTTTCGTCATAAAAGAGGACCCCAATTGACCTCAATATTTTGAACTTGGCGGTTATTTTCTTGGGCCTGGGTGACTACTTCCGGTTGACTTCCGGACCATGGTTACCCCCTACCCAAGTCCCCCACCCCGTACCCACCCCGTACCCGTCCCGGCGCGAATCCGCGCGAACCGAACCGACTCGGACCGGACCGGACCTCGGCGCGAATCGGACCGGACCTCGGCGCGGGTGGGGCACCCCGGTGGCGCGACCCGACCCAGGGCACCGCGGAGGAGGATGAGTGGCCACGTGGTATAATCGAACCCCAGTCATGTAGATGTCCACCCCTTCGCTGAGGAGATCGAAATCAATATGACAGAAAATGATTTAATCCATCACTCGAGTTACCCCGAATATCCATAGTTGGAGGCATTAATAAACTTTCCACTATGATAGCTTCGGCATGTTTCCGTAGTACCCATGTATCATCATTAAGCGCTTGGTGAAAATCTGGTTTAAAAATATTCTAAACAGCAATAAAATATTATTAAAAATTAATCACAATAAAATAATAAACGGATAAATTTCTTGTATGTCTAGTGGAGAATATTACGGTCAATATAAAACTATTAATCTCCATTAATTTAAGACATAACTTACCAAGATAATCATAAAAATATGTAATGAAACACCACAAATAACTCCCCCTTAATAAACAGAATAAACAAATAACCAAAGGGAAACAATTCGTTTCTCTTGGAAATGGCTGTGTCCCCTTGTACTTGACCTCGCCTCGCCTCTCGTACCAGATTATCTGAAAACGGTCAGCCAGAACGCCTAGGGGATTTTCAATTAACGTCAACGGACTTCAGTGCTTATCGCCAGGTAGAGATCAGCCTATGTGGTACAGCCGGGTCTGTGAAGGGAATATTTGCGCAGGAAAAATAAGCTATTCTCAAATATAGATATATGAAGCCGTTACACAAATGGTTTGAAATATTAAATATAAATAGAAATGTATGTATGTATTTATGTATTTATTTATTTATATCTGTATTTATTTCTATAGCTGCATGTAGATTGTCCCAGTGAGTAAGACATATATACGTAGGTGCCTGGCTGACTTAGTCACGCCGGATATGCACACGCGTCTGTGTCTGTGCGCGCGTGCGTGTGTGTATGTGTGTGCGTGCGCTCTCATGTGTGTGCTATCAATTAAAGGACATCGCAGTCAACCTCAGTATTCTATGGAGTGTCAGGCTTCCTGTGGCAAGTTTGCAATTGACATTTTGAACGAACGACAGCCGTGTCATGTGCGCGCGCGAGTGTGTGTGTGTGTGTCTGTGTGTATGTGTCTGCGCCTGCGTGAGTTTTTGCATGCGTGCGCTCGCATGTGCGCACTCGTAAGAAACTTCAATATTGGGGAGTGGATGTGGAGTGGGTGTAGGAGAGGTTTGCTGTTAGTAAAAAGGTGGGTGGATCAAGAGGCGGTGTTGGTGAAATGCTTGCGTGAGATTGTGCTTGCGTGCGGGCGCATGTGCACGCTTGTAGGAAACTTCGATATTGGGGGAGTCATTCTACGTCAGCAAATAGCGTGTATAAGATGACCATCATTCACCGTCTAGAAGTACCGGTCTCAGTGAACACCAACCAGTTCACAATGTTACAAGTCGCTAACGGTAAGTTGGCTTTTGATAAATATTTCACATTTTCGTTGTGTTTGTCCAAGTAGGCATACAGTTAACCTAACAATAGTAGTATAAAACGATATATATGGTGCTAGACGCCAATATCAGAAAATTCAAGTCATTTCTTCCTATAATATTGTAGGCTCTGTCGACATGGAATAGAGCTGGCACCCGAACTTTTTTAATACAGCACTATGGTGGTACCTTAATAATATAGATCGTAATGTGTAGTCATAGTGGAAGGTGAAAGTGTACTGCGGGGTTTACATACCCATTATCGATACAAATATATGGATTGTGTAACAGAAAGTGCATGTTAGAGTCATAGCTATTATCTGTAATACCCATGTCTATAACGCTGATAAAGTATCATATTCTTATCTTTTTTACAGATACCGAGTCCCACGAAAACCTAATTAGCAAACTGTGGAGTATACTAAGAGCTGAACCATACAGCTATTGCATGACGTGTCTTAATGTCCCACAAAATCAAGAAGCCGAGAATGCATTCACTCATTCTCGTGATTATGGTGAGGGTGGCAGTTTTGCGGACCTAGTAACAGTTCGACTGCGGGATGTACTACAACAGAACTTCATCAAACAAGAAATAATCACATTAAGCCTGAATAGAATTGAGGAGTGCATCCTCGACTATAATCAACAATAGGATACTCCAGAACCATCCTCACCAAACGTCGAGCGAACATCATCACCGCCGTCCTTAACTTTTATTCACTCCACACTAGCGGACGCGTTTTAAAACACCTACATAAAAAACAAAATGGCTGTAATATACTTACAGTCCTGTCTTAAATAGCTGACCAGTCATCAATACGAAGAAAATTACAGTGGGTGTGAGGAGACTACATATGTATTTCACTGGTATTCTGACTTCACAGACTGTAGCTCACAGTGACTACAACGCAAGTAACACGGCGCCCGCTACGCTATCTATGTCATCATGTCGAGAGGTCATGGGGCGAGCATGATCCGCATTTCCAACCCAGCTCAAACATACAACGGGTCAACGAGCGGGTAGTAGAGCGCTTAGTCGTGCCATACAGACAGCCTCGTCAACGTAATCTGAACCGCTTGACCTAAGAAACTGGCTGAAACCGGTTTTACTCTTGGCTAAAAAAATTAGTATATAAACCCGAGGCTGGTAACACTCAACCATCGTGATCAGAAGATGACTACAGACCTTAAAACTGTGCCTGCTAACTGGGTCTACATGACCCGTAGGGTGAGACTATTAGACCAGTGGGCGGTGGTGATAAGGCCGCGTTTGTCTCATCCTACAGAGGAACGAGCGTGTTACACATCCGAAGATGTTACGGTGATTCTGACCAGAAATTCCCGACTAAGACGGGTATGACACTTACTCGGCAAGAATATGAACAGATGAGCGCCATCCATCGCGAGATCCTAGCTGACTTTGACAGACTCAACCATGTTAACCAAGCCAGTAACAAAGTCAAACAAGACATTAACAAAGGCAAGCAAGTCAGTAACCAAAACATTCAAGTCAGTGCTCATGTCAAACAAGGCACTAACAGAAGCAATCAAGTCCAAAAGTCAGTGGTCAAGTTAAACAAGGAACTAACCGAAACCACCAAGCAGACGCATAATATACTGCCAGTTTTCAACCAAGCTACAGTCAGATGTGTGATGACTCCAGCAACCAGATGTGTAATGAACCCAATAGCCAGCTGTTTGATGTGCAACAAGACACCAATCGAAGCAGTCAAGTCCAACACACTCAAGACAGTACTCAAGTCAAACAGGTTGCTAAACGAAGCCATCAACTAGACGCATACTATACCACTAGTTATCAACCCAGCTACAGTCAGATGTGTGATGACCCCAACAACTAGATATGTGAATAACCCAATATCGAGATGTTTGATGTGCCCGAAACTCAGCTGATTGATGGCCCGGTTGTCTACAATACGCAGATGTCAGCCCACCAATCAGGAGACAAGTCTTATTACTACATACCAAGTGACCTATACATATCAGGCTACCAGCCGGAAAAACCAACCTACTCAGACAGTGGTGTTAAGAAATTCAGAAACAACATACAATTTGTATAGCTCTATATGTGAAAATAAAATACTGTGATGATACTATGTATAACAGCTCATATCACATCAACCACTTCGTATATTGACAGTATGCATTTTTTTAAATGATTATTTTTGTAAAATGTACTGAAATACTAAATAAACAGGTGTATAGATTATAATTACATCTTCGTTGTTGAATATTTAGTGTTTACGATGTATATAGTTGTCATACGGTGAGAGAATGAACGGCAAAAATCTCAATCAAGTAATAATATTTGTTAGCCAAAGGGGAAACATTGTGGCTACATTTCAACCAGACTTATAAAAAGCTCTCCCACTCGCATGAAAAGTAGGAAACTTTGTTAACCAAAAGTGAAAAATTTTGGCCAAATTTCATCCAAACTTATGAAAAGTAAGACAATTTGGTAACCTTAGGTGAAAAGTTTGACCAACTTTCACCCAAACTTATGATAAGTGGGAAATTTTGTTGTCCAGATGTGAAAAGTTTGACCAAATTTCACCCAAACTTATGAAAAATAGGAAACTTTGTTAACCAAAAGGAGAAAAGTTGGGCCAAAGTTCAACCACAATCATCAACATGTAGGAACATTTGTTAACTAAAGTGAAAAGGTTAGCCAAATTTCAAACAAACTCATAAAAATTAGGAAACTTTGTTAACCAAATGTGAAAAGTTTGGCCAAATTTCATCCAATCTTATAAAAATCTCAGTCAAACTTACAAAAAGTAGGAAAATTGTTAACCAAACGTGAAAAGTTTGGCCAACTTTCACCCAAACTTATGAAAAGTGGGAAATTTTGTTGTCCAGATGTGAAAAGTTTGACCAAATTTCACCCAAACTTATCAAAAATAGGAAACTTTGTTAACCAAAAGGAGAAATGTTGGGCAAAAGTTCAACCACAATCATAAGTTTGGGTGAAAGTTAGTCAAACTGTTCACCTTTGGTTACCAAATTGTCCTACTTTTCATAAGTTTGGATGAAATTTGGCCAAAATTTTCACCTTTGATTAACAAATGTTCCTACTTTTCATAAGTTTTACTGAGATATTTATATGTTTGGTTGACATGTGACCAAAACTTTTTACATTTGGTTAACAAAGTTTCCTACTTTTCATGCTTTTGGGTGAGCTTTTTATAAGTCTGGTTGAACTGTAGCCACAATGTGTCCCCTTTGGCTAACAAATTTTATTACTTGATTGAGATTTTTGCCGTTCATTCTCTCACCGTATGACAACTATATACATCGTAAACACTAAATATTCAAAATCCAAGACGTAATTATAATCTATATACATGTTTATTTAGTATTTCAGTACATTTTACAAGAATAATAATTTTAACAAATGTATACTGTCATTATTCGAAGTGGATGATGTGATATGTGCCACATAGCGTTTAGACAGAATGACGTCATCGGAAAAGGTGGTAGAAAATAATATAGGGAAAACCCCACAAGGAAACTTAGAAACAGGGTGACGTCAGACGACAACAGAGAAGGACAAGGGAGAGGACCTTGTGTGATTCGGCTGAGGCGCGACATATTTGGTGGAGCCGTGTTCGTTTTGGAGATTTGGTTGTGAGAAGGCAAAAGCTTGGCTGAGGACTATCAGGTGGAGGATGTCTAACGAGGAAAGTGTCAATATCGAGCAGAGGACTTGAAGGCAATCTACACCTAGACAATCTGTGAAAATAAGAACAGCGAGATAGATTGAGCTCCTAACTACAGTCTGACATTACTGGGATAGAGTCGTAAATATTTTGGGTGAATGCCGTCCCTGTGTTAAAAGGGACAATTCATTTTTCTCGATGAAGCCCTTGTAATGATCCAGCGCATCATTAAAAGAATGTGTGAGTATTGTTGTTTAGGATGACGTCGGTTGATTCTTCGCATTTACAGTTCGAGCTTATTATTGCTTCAACGTTGACGTTGCCAATTTGATAATTGCGGGAGTTGCGTTGTGGCAGATGTGGGGGCATCGATCCGGAGCTCAAGATATTGATTATCATGTAAATTAATGTCACGATAGCTCCTACCAAAATAGTCGAAAGTAAAGATGAATGCACACCATATCTCAAAGTAACGCACGGTGCAACGCGGGAACTGAAAGAGCGCAGGAAGAGGCGGTTTTCAAAATGTCGGCACAAACAGTGGAACATTTCAGAAATCAGTGAAAGTAATTCATAAGGTATTATTCTGAAAATACCCGTGTAAGGTAAGAAGAACATTAGATTATATATTAATATATCTTGTTATTGGACACATACAAGAGCTCTTGCTGACGTGCCTAAAAATGTACGAGCGCCACAATAATTACAGCAACATTTGCACGTCACAGAAATAACTACACATTATACGCGCACCATTTGAAACATACTGTCCACGACGCTATATTAAGGAAGAAACGACGATACAAACATTGCAGACTGTAAACATTGAAGTATGTAATTATTACTAACATATCAGACTTCGTGGGACAATGCAAACTACACAGTTGACACGACACACTGACACGGAAACGTCGACAAAGAGAATGAAACCAAACACGATTATATTTGCTGCCGACACTCTGTCATAAATTCACTATCGGCGCAAAGGACATTCAATACGTCTATAGACATTATTTATTGTACATGTCTGAAAACTTGCTGACGTCAGATGTTGGAGGATGCTATACACTACTATGAAGTTTACCTCCGCCACATAGATTGTCATTTCTCAAGGATGTTTTAGGTGTGACATTCAATTGGTCGCTACACGTTAGATATCACGTCAGGCTTATTATATATACTCCTACACTGATACCCTGACGCCAGGACATTGAGGCAACGCTTCTACACAGAATACCACACACGATTTGAAGAGTTTACGATTTGTATGCGCTTACCAATACTTACATTGGCTATATTATAATTATATAAGCAGTAACTATTAATTACAAATGCCAACCACGGATATATTCGTTCATCCGTATTCAAGTCAACGAGATTAGCGGAACACAAGGGATACCAACGCTATTCATAAGGAATTCACGGACATTATTTTATACTTACGGGATGGAGGACATTACAACACCATTATCCACATACCGGACAACAACTCTCACTTCAAGACGACACTTACACGTACACTAGGACATACTGTTTTGAAATCACAGAGGAATTCGTTACATTTGAAGAATTCAACTCGGTCATTCGGGACCGAACATTAACTCATTACGTCGACATCTACGGACAACAGTAACGTTTGGACACAACCTCAACCTTCTTTCCACACGTCATATTGGACCAAAGGAGTCAACCCAAGTATTGCACAAGTTCAGTATATGTTATTGTTGGTCAATGTGTTATTGTTGATGAATGAGGTGCCTATTATTTAATATTAAGTAAATTGGTTCAAAAATGGATAGTGTGGGCGGTTGGAAGGGCGTTTCTACATTAGGCAATGACACTTGAATATTGTGGGGTCAACACATAATTGTTGTCTTGTGTTAAGTGTAGTAGTAAGAGAGGATATTTACGTCACATTTTTGTAAAAGTACTATTGTCTTTTATGAAAGAAAATATCTATTTACGTCACTCGTCAGTCGTCTTCTATCATTGTTGATTGTCTAGCATTATATATTCTTTATACTGAATATATTTCTTATACTATTTTCTGTTATTTACAGATAGTAACACTTAAGATATATAGATAGCAAGAAGTTGCTGAATTTCGTTATTGTTCAATTTTACATTGCTGTTGAGTTACAGTTCACATTTTGTTCAACAGTTGTTATATTGATTATTATCTGAATCGAACATATTTACATTTTTGCATTGTTCTATCATATTTCAGCTAGATAAATTATTATACAGGTAGGTCAAGATGGCTACACTTCTAGATTGCGTTATCTTGGGAGAAAAAAAATGGTCTAACAGGTGCTGAGCTTTGAAACTGGGCACTGCAAGAATTCAAAGCTAAAACCGCACGTGAGAAGGAGGAACGATTGCAAAAACTAGCAGCTGAAAAGAAGGAACGACAGGAAAAACTGGCAGTAGAGCAACTTCAAGCTACGCGTGAACGACAAAGGCGAATAAAGGCTAGAGAAAAAGAAATAGCCCTACAACGCTAACGAATAAAGGCTAGAGAAAAAGAAATAGCTTTGGAACGCGAACGAATGGTGGCTAAGGAAAGAGAGTTAAAGGCAAGACAGTTAGCCGTAGAGGCAGAATTAAAGGCAAGACAGTTAACCGTAGAGACAGAAATCAAACAAAAACGACTCGCACTTGAAAAGGAGAATCTTGCAAAGGAAACAATGTGGAAGGAGCATATGAGACAAATGTATGAAATAAAAGAAAGTAATCACACAGGTAAAGTATGTGCTATAGTAGTGAAAGAACTGAACGTCAGGGATGTCGTTCAGAAAGTAACTATCGAACACAAGTCTAACGAAACACTTACAAGTACAAATGCCCAAATTGAAAAAAAAAAACAACAAGAAGAAGAAGAAATTAAAGAAGAAAAGACGCAAATAGAACAGGGTACATCAACTGTAGACATACAGGATACAACGATATTGAGTGATAGCACAACGGTAAATAATTACGAATACCAAGATTTACACAAAGTAAATGAACCCAAACATGAAGAAATAACTGATACTCAAAAACAAATCAAACGTGATTACATGTCTCTCAATGAAATTTTTCTAAAACATCCTAAAAAGAGAGTAAAGGTTACACGCACTCAGTACAAACAACAGAGACAACATACTAAAGTGTTGCCTAAACAACGGCAATTGAATTTGATAACAATAATGCTTGCTCAGATCATAACTTTAGCGAAGTCAACCATGACACAGGTTGAATATGTTGTCATAAATGTGTATTTTCATACAAAAATATATGCTATTAGCAACAGTGCATACATATACGCACAGCTCAAGAAACATGGTACAAACAAATTCTTACGAACAAAAAGACATATAGTAAAGATGCACACAGAAGTCAGTAGATGTATCAGACATATGCACGCTGAAGTTAAAAAGTATGTCACAAACATGTACTCACAAGCAAAGACACACATTACTTGCGGCATTGCAACTATCCATTCACAGGTTAAAAGAAGCTACACACAATCCAGAAAGAAACTGATAGATTGGTTAATAGAAACCAAGAAATACACTGAAAACATTTGTACGCAAATTAAAACAAAAGTTATAAACTGTGGCGTACAGGTAAAGATGTATTTTACGAACTTGATAGGTAAATGCAGAGAACACTAAAAACGACAAACTACACTTGTTTCTACTTACTGTAGTTATGGGTACTTGTCTTACTTCAGGTATAGATTTACCAAACATACGTCATTGCAGCGTATACATTACAGAAGACACACAAGACTGAAAACAATTACATTGTTCCAATCAATAAAGTTACAATGCACAAATATTGGCATGCGTGCAGAAGAGAGATTCTATAGGTTTGAAACAAAGAAAGAAAGAAAGAAAGAAAATAAATGAAAGGAAGAATAAAAGAAAAGAATAAAGAAAAATAAAATGGGATGAAAGTGTTAGGTTCATACCAACACATAATACATTACAGACACATTAGGGTCTTATTACTTAGAATTCCAAATTTCTTGGATCTAAATCTATACTATACTTGTTCAAAGTGTTCACACTATCTCATAGCTCTACACTTAATAGTGTGAAAAATATTTCGGTTGTCTATTCTTCAGATAATTGTTCGTAACTATATCGTTATTAGAGGAACTTAATAGTGTTATGAAGATTATTTGATTCTTGTTGAATCAGAGTTTTCTATTATATTTCTGATTTATTATCTTAGAAATCTTGAATCTTTGAGATATGATTCTTCACAAAACTGTAGGATCTGCAAGTCAATCATATTCTGTGAGATATTCTCAGTCGACTTTAAATATATGGATTTATCTTTGTCTAATTATTCAATTTTAATTTATTGTATTTGTTTGTTCATAGAGTGTTAGAAAATTTGGGAAATATGTTTTAGATAGCACCGAATTTACTGGCAATTGACACACAGATCAACACTTACATATCATTATTAATGCAAATAGATAGTTTAGGTAGTTGAATACTTCTGTCGATCTATGATTTTGACAGGATGATAAGAAATTTACGTGGGGAGGAACCGATGAGGCATGGAGATCATTGAGAACTTTGACTTGTGTGGCTTTTCTCCTGTGTCGAGTTTTCACTTGGATGGTTTGTGACTGGGGGTAACTACTTTAAAGGAAAACCGGTGAACACGTATTGTGATATGAGTTGAACTGAATGAACATTGTATAATATTAGTATGTGTATGTAGAGTTAATTTAATGAATTGTGATAATAGTTGATTAGTTAACGTAGTTAGATTAAATACTATGTTAGTATAGTAATATTTTGATCATTGATCGTTAGTTATTATTACTTAAGTATGGGTGTTTAATTTTATTGTGATCGCCATTTCCAGGTATAGACACCACTACATATGTCATTATGAAATACGCCGTTAAATGATATTGTCACTCGGTCATTATTGCCACACCTACACAGAGAGTTTATGATGACGTTTCTAAGGAGCATTTACCTTGATTACGCCTAAAAATTATGACGTCATAATATTAGTGACTCACCTACCCGTTTGACGAGATTAAGTTTCACGACATAGCAGTTGGGATAATTGCACAGATGGTTACAAGACAATAGTGAATGCAACTGGTACCTATTTATTCCTCACGTCCCCTTAATCCAGGTTTTGACCTAGAGAAGGACGCTTGTCCTTAGGGACAAATGAGGGACTGATCTTTATGATTAGTTAGTACAGAATCCCCATGGACTGTATATACGACATCTACCGTCGGTGTGTAGATTGGAGGGCATGCCCGTTATATATTATTTTTTTTTATTTTGTGGGTAATCGATAGGTGTCCATGGCATCTTGCTAGTCTTGTGAAAGTCATTGTGTCTACACTGCTATGTGTCAGGGTAATTCTCTTGATGTAAAGAAAAAAATGATTACATCATTTTAAAAGGGAGGGGGGCATACTGCCACATGGCGTTTAGACAGAATGACGTCATCGGAAAAGGTGGTAGAAAATCATATAGGGAAAACCCCACAAGGAAACTTAGAAACAGGGTGACGTCAGACGACAACAGAGAAGGACAAGGGAGAGGACCTTGTGTGATTCGGCTGAGGTGCGACATATTTGGTGAAGCCGTGTTCGTTTTGGAGATTTGGTTGTGAGAAGGCAAAAGCTTGGCTGAGGACTATCAGGTGGAGGATGTCTAACGAGGAAAGTGTCAATATCGAGCAGAGGACTTGAAGGCAATCTACACCTAGACAATCTGTGAAAATGAGAACAGCGAGATAGATTGAGCTCTTAACTACAGTCTGACATTACTGGGATAGTGTCGTAAATATTTTGGGTGAAATAAATTTTTTGGGTCCCTGTTTTAAAAGGGACAATTCATTTTTCTCGATGAAGCCATTGTAATGATCCAGCGCATCATTAAAAGAATGTGTGGGTACGGTTGTTTAGGATGGCGTCGGTTGATTCTTCACATTTACAGTTCGAGCTTATTATTGCTTCATCGTTGACGTTGCCAATTTGATAATTGCGGGAGTTGCGTTGTGGCAATATGAGCTGGTATACATAGTATCATCACAGTATTTTATTTTCACATATAGAGCTATACAAATTGTATGTTGTTCTGGGTTTCTTAACACCACTGTCTGAGTAGGTTGGTTTTTCCGGCTGGTAGCCTAATATGTATAGGTCACTTGGTATGTAGTAATAAGACTGATCTCCTGATTGGTGGGCTGACATCTGCGTATTGTAGACAACCAGGCCATCAATCAGCTGAGTGTCGGACACATCGAACATCTGGCTATTGGGGTCTTCACATATCTGATTGTTGGGGTCATCACACATCTGACTGTAGCTGGGTTGATAACTAGTGGTATAGTATGCGTCTAGTTGATGGCTTCGTTTAGTACACTGTTTGACTTGAGTACTGTCTTGAGTGTGTTGGACTTGACTGCTTCGGTTGGTGTCTTGTTTCACATCAAACAGCTGGCTATTGGGCTCATTACACATCTGGTTGCTGGAGTCATAACATATCTGACTGTAGCTTGGTTGAAAACTGGCAGTATAGTATGCGCCTGCTTGGTGGTTTCGGTTAGTTCCTTGTTTAACTTGAGCACTGACTTGAGTGTTTTGGACTTGATTGCTTCTAGTAGTGCCTTGTTTGACATGAGCACTGACTTGAATGTTTTGGTTACTGACTTGCTTGCCTTTGTTAGTGTCTTGTTTGACTTCGTTACTGGCTTGGTTAACATGGTTGAGTCTGTCAAAGTCAGCTAGGATCTCGCGATGCATGGCACTCATCTGTTCATATTCTTGCCGAGTAAGTGTTATACGCGTCTTAGTCGGGAATTTCTGGTCGCAATCACCTTAAAATCTTCGGATGTGTAACATGCTCGTTCCTCTGCAGGATTAGACAAACACGGCCTTATCACCACCGCCCACTGGTCTAATAGTCTCAACACTACGAGTCATGTAGACCCAGTTAGCAGGCACGGTCTTGAGGTCTGTAGTCATCTTATGATCACGATGGTTGAGTGTTACCAGCCTCGGGTTTATATACTAGTTTTTTGAGCCAAGAGTAAAACCGGTTTCAGTCAGTTTCTTAGGTCAAGCGGTTCAGATTACGTTAACATGACTGTCTGTATGTCGCGACTAAGCGTTCTACTACCCGCTCGTTGACCCGTTGTATGTTTGAGCTGGGTTGGAAAATGCGGGTCATGCTCGCCCCATGACCTCTCGACATGATGACATAGATAGCGTAGCGGGCGCCGGGTTATTTGCGTGGTAGTCACTGTGAGCTACAGTCTGTGAAGTCAGAATACCAGTGATATACATATGCAGTCTCCTCACACCCACTGTAGTTTTCTTCGTATTGATGACTTGTCAGCTATTAAAGACAGGACTGTAAGTATATTACAGACATTTTGTTTTTTATGTAGGTGTTTTAATACGCGTCCGCTAGTGTGGATTGACTAAAGGTTAAGGATGCCGGTGATGATGTTCGCACTAAGTTTGGTAGGATGGTTCTGGAGTATCCTGTTGTTGATTATAGTCGAGGATGCACTCCTCAATTCTATTCAGGCTTAATGTGATTATTTCTTGTTTGGTGAAGTTCTGTTGTAGTACATCCCGCAGTCGAACTGTTACTAGGTCCGCAAAACTGCCACCCTCACCATAATCACAAGAATGAGTGAATGCATTCTCTGCTTCTTGATTTTGTGGGACATTAAGACACGCCATGCAATTGCTGTATGTTTCAGCTCTTAGTATATACTCCACAGTTTGCTAATTAGGTTTTCATGGGCCTCGGTATCTGTGAAAAGATAAGAATAGGATACTTTATCAGCGTTATAGACATGGATATTGCAGATAATAGCTATGACTCTGACATGCACTTTCTGTTACACAGTTCATATATTTCTATCGATAATGGGTATGTAGACCCCGCCGTACAGTTTCACCTTCCCCTATGACTACACATTACGACCTATATTATTAAGGTACTACCATAGTGCTGTATTCAAAAAGTTCGTGTGCCAGCTCTATTCAATGCCGACACATCCTACAATAATATAGGAAGAAATGACTCGAATCTTCAGATATAGGCGTCTAGCACCATATATATCGTTTTATACTACTATTGTTAGGTTAACCGTATGCCTACGTGGACAAACACAACGAAAATGTGAAATATTTATCAAAAGCCAACTTACCGTTAGCGACTTGTAACATTGTGAGCTGGTTGGTGTTCACTGAGACCGGTACTTCTAGACGGTGAATGATGGTCATCTTATACACGCTATTTGCTGATGTAGAATGGCTCAGCAGAATATTATGCACTGTCTGGTCATGTGACCGGCTGCGACTCCATCTTTGACTGGTTGAGTCATTAGTCACGTGTTTCGCATGTATCCCATAAGACACGTGATCGGCTACAGCGTCATCTTTGATCGGTTTTAGCCACTTGGTTGTATCCTTACACACGTGAATGAGTGTGACGCCATCTTTAGCTGGTTTTAGTCATGTGTTTCGATTTTATACTTTAGCCTTATGACCGGAAGAAACGCCATATTTGATAAACTGTGACCATTACAAAAGTGTCTCGGCTGTCTCGTTATGCTGTCAGTACGCTCTGAGTCATCGTCAATTTTTTCTACAAAGACATGTCTGAACACGTTCACGTACATTCACTCCGCCGACATAACCCCGTGATGAGCCACCCAATCGGTTACCCTCAGATGCTGATGCTGCTGCTGCTGCAGCTGCTGCTGCTGCTGCTGATGATGATGATGATGATGATGAAGATGATGATGATGATGATGATGATGATGATGATGATGATGATGATGATGATGATGATGATGATGATGATGATGATGATGATGATGATGATGATGATGATGATGATGATGATGATGATGATGATGATGATGATGATGATGATGATGATGATGATGATGATGATTTTGTTGGTGGTGCTGGGTGATGATGCTGATGGTAATCCTGATGACAGACACTACAGAAGATCATATGTGCCGGTCGTTCAGTGTAAGATTCTCACCCATAGTTGCAACGCGTCGTCTTTACCAACGCCAGACAATTGCAACCGGGCTCAAATCTGAGTGGTGTTAAACACGCTAGTTACAACGCGGCGTCTTCGACGACGCCAGGGAAGTCCAGCCATGCTCAACTCTGAGCAACGCTAAGCTCGTTGCTGGTCAGTCGGGACACAGCGTGAAACTTGTGGTTCACGCAGGGGGACTCTACTCCTACTGACAAGAATGCTGAACGGCTCGGCAGACAGGCTTGGGACGTCGTATCGGACAGACTGGTTGAATGGGTCGCTTGCAATGAATTGAATGTTTGAGCGTGAATCGATAGCTAGCCTGTACGAGTGTAGGAGACTGAACGCCTGTACTATTGACTTGTAAGTGTATTGCATTTATGTATTCAGTGATTGCATGTATTGATTATATGATGTCATCGCGAATTGTGATTGCGCGATACATGCATTGAGTGTGAAGTGTGCGTTGCGAGACTAAAGTGTTTGAATTGTTGTTACCGTGTGTCACGTTGAGTTATTTAGTGACAGTATTTAGTATCTCACTTGTCAGCCAACGAGCCTGAGATTTTGGCTACCGCAAGATCCTGAGAAGTGCGAACGTGGGGTCTACGTCCAGCTTGCACCATTTGTGTAAGAAATAAGTGCGAAAGTGATGGCATCCATCTTGAAAGTTATTGTAAAATAGGTGTGAACGGTAGTTTGTGTAAGCGGAAAGTTTGGAACGGTTAGAAAGTGAGTTGTTGATTGCGGTGAAAAGACGACAGAACGACTAACAAAAATACTTGACTACATACAAACCTTCAAAACTTAGTTGACATCGCATACACCACACTTTTGTACTAGTCCTAATTTCTCTTGTTCCAAAAACAACAGGTTGTTTTGTGTCACCCGAAACCGTTGATTATAACACCCAATTTTTTTGACCTGAAGTAAAGTCCATTGTGTTTGCGGGCAGTAACGAACAGCCATTGTCCGAAACAGGTTTCAAGAAACACTTGAGTATAAATTTTTCTTTTTAATACTTTTGTAATCAGGTCAAAGCATAAGCTGTACTAGTAAATCCTGTATAAAGCATTGAATTTGAATTACTAACACATAATTAACTTTGCGTATATTCATGTCATCAGACATATTTCATCATGTCTAGTTTAAGTGACTTCATCGAAATGGGTTTAAAGATGAACCTTGCTGGTGAGGAATTGAAGAACTATAGTGATAGAAAATATGCAGAACATCTCCTATTACAGGAAAAAGCAATAGAACGTGAGGAAAGAGCTGCTGAAAGAGCTTTGAAACAGTCTGAGTTAGATAGGGCTTCAACAAAAAAAATTTGTTTCGTATCCCTTACGGGACGTTGCAGTCAACACCAGCATTTTCAGCTGCTGTTGATGTACTAGGCAAGTGTTACGTTCAGTAGTTTGCCATTGCTTTCTGAACGACCGGCCTCTATACCTTTTTCGAAAAAACTAGCACCACCGTGTTTCGAACCCGGGTATATGGGCTTACAAACCGCGTTCGCAAGCCCTTCAGCCACAGAGACCGGCTTCAAAACAAGCAGAATTAGATGCCAAAAACGCAGAATCAGATAGTGCTTTGAAGCAGGCTGAGATAACAGCAAAATGTAAACAAGCAGATTCAGATGCTGCTTTGAAACTTAAACAAGCAGATTCAGATGCTGCTTTGAAACTTAAACAAGCAGATTCAGATGCTGCTTTGAAACTTAAACAAGCAGAAACTGAGGCATAATTAAGAAAAGCTGAAATTGCGGCTCAGAGTAAACGAGAAGAGCTTGAAATGCAGCTGAAAATTGAACAGCTTAAAGCTGAAACATCAACAGAACAGAGAAGGATGTTAGAAAGTCTGACATATTAGACAAAGAAAATCAGTATAAGAAGTACCAAGGGATACGTATTTACCTGCTAATTTATTTGCATACCGGGAAGTGCCTCATTCCAGCACAAATTTCTCACCATTTGAAATTGTATATGGTGCCAAACCACGCAGCTCATTATCTTTATATCATGCCATGTTGACTGAAATTGAAACGGTACATAAACCTATTCCATCTTATGAACATGTAACATCATTGCGTGAAAGGATAATGAAATCTTGTGTATTAGCCAAAAAAGCACTGAAACAATCAGGTGCTATCTACCTACAGTACGCTAACAGAGGAAACAGGACGATAACACTGACGCCAGGACAGGACGTTCTTCTTCTATTGCCAAGCGACAGACATCTACAGACAGACTCATGGCAAGGACCGTTCAAAGTGTTACGACAAATTTCGACTGTAGATTACGAAATTGCAGTTAGGGACAAACACAAAATATTCCACATAAACATTCTTAAACCATATTACAACAGGGACGAGGACCAGGTAGAAACTACAGCAAGCACGACGATAGTGGACCAAACAGAGGACGACGATACTGACGAAATACCGACACCATCACTAGACGCGTCTACCAACCTGCAGGACATAAAGATTAATCCTAACTTGACACAGACAGCGATTGACAGTTGTAGACGATTGTTACAGGACTACAGAACTATTTTTTTCTAACAACCCAGGACAGACAGATTTAGTGCATCATCATATTATCTTGACATCTGACGCACCTATAAAATGCAGACTATATTCCATTCCCATACATTACAAGGACAAACTTCATCAGGAAATCATAGACTTAGAAAAGAACAACATCATCAGACGATCACAGTCAAATATTTGCTCTCCCATTGTCATTGTGAAGAAAAAGGACAACACTTTAAGACTCTGTGTTGACTATGGTAAACACAACAACATCACACGGTTAGATTTAGAACCGATGAGCAACTGTGAAGACATACTGACTGAACTGACACACTCACGTTACTTTACGAAACTTGACATGACAAAAGGTTATTGGCAAATATCGTTACACCCTGACAGCATACATCTGACAGCATTTGCCACACCCTGCGGACTATACGAATGGTGCAAATTACCATTCGGGCTAGTTAATGTTCAAGCGACCTTTGTAAGAATGACAAGACTCCTTTTGACTGACATTTCTAACATAATTTGGTACATGGACGACATTTGCATACATACAAAGAACATGACAGACCACATAACAGCATCACAGCAGACATTCGACAGAATCAGACAACACGGACTGACAGTTAAACTATCCAAAGTCGACATAGCCTACCAAGAAATTTCATTTTTGGGCTACAAGATCTCAAATGGCTTTGTGTCGACTGACGATAACATCATGTCCATAATTCTAAAATTGTCGCTTCCGACAACTAAGAAAGAGTTGCGAAGTGTCTTAGGTCTGCTAAACTACTACACACAATTCATTCCATATTTTGCTGAAGTGACCGAATGTTTCACTAATCTACTAACAAAGAAAGAACCAAATGTTATTGTGAACAGCGAATGCTTACGACCTGCATTTTCGAAAGTATTATCTTATTTTTCTAGTGAACCTATTCTCAAATTACCTGATCTTAACTCTATTTTCAGGAAAAGATGTGATGCGAACTCCGTGGCGATTGGAGGGGTACTTCTCCAGGAACACGATCAAATTTTGTACCCAGTATACTATGTTAGCCGCAAGTTGAAAGCGAGAGAACGAAATTACAGCACGCCGGAACTTGAAGCACTCGCTCTTGTGTTTTCGGTACGTACACTTTCCCGATTTCTCTTAGGGAAGCATTTTATAGTTGAAACCGACAATAGCCCATTGACTATTATCACCAGAGGGACACCAAGTAACACTAGAGTGGCAAGATGGTCACTGCTTCTGCAGGACTTTAGCTTTGAAGTCAAACATATAAGTGGTTCACAAAATTCATTGGCCGACCTTCTTTCTAGATGCCCATACGACTTACCCAGTAGCCATATAGCACCTGAGCACACTGCAGATAATGTGTAAGCTGCAAAATGTAAGTGCTCAACACCACATCCACATTTGAAAGTTTTTCAGTAACGCTGTGCAATGTATGTGATTGGGATTTAATTTCCCATTGTAAATATATTATGTATATTATATTATTATGTGAATGAGTGTATCGAATATTTGTGAGATATGTGATAGGATGTGTGTATTGTTTTAAATATGTATTAAACATGTACTACAAATGTCACGGGACAGTACTACAGGATCCAAAAACTTACTGTGCTTGAACTACTTCGAGTATCCTGAGTACCTACACCACAGATGTGCCCACCGTATTTTAATCCGTGTGAAAGAGACTTTGACAGCTGTATCCTAGAAGAACACTGTAATCCACACCGAAGAAACTACCCAACAGCTGGTTTCAAGAACTGGTTACTCCGTTGATTTAGGTAACATCCAAACGGATGAAATGTAATATTGTCAACTTAGAATACCAACTGTGTATTTCCGGTGTGTATGAATATTAATTTGAAAGATAGCAGACTATACTAGAACACTCACAAAACATTTACGTTATCCACAACTTTTGTGAGTTTAATATTTCCATATACGGAATTGTATATGAGGATTTTTGTTATATGTAATCTCAGTATCGTAACTTGATTAACTCGTTCACAACAGTGACATTGTGTTCACTTTTGTCAATAAGTATCAAATTATGAAACTAAGAAATGAATTTATAAATGTAATTTATTTTGTTGAAAGCATGGTGAAATTACCGTCCATAACCTTTGTATTACAACCAAGGGACATAAGAAAAACTGTTGGTAATGTGTAACATGTATTAAAACCATCATCACGTTGACTGATGGGTAACACGTCAAGATGACGTCAGTTGTGCATGGAAAGAGTTACCAAAGCTGTAGACCTACATTAGACTCTCCGACTAAGTGAGGTTGGGGGTCTGACGTTGCAACATCTTATAGGTAGATGTTCGCAGTCTGACCTGATCTTTTGAAATTTTTGTTACATGGGTTGAGAGGTAGGTGCGTGTTAGCTGTAACTTACCGGACTGGCTGTGTCACATTGCAGCTGAGGTGATAATCCATCGAAATGATTGTAATTGATGTGTGTTGCGTCATAGCAACATTGATGATTGTGTGAATATAACTTACAATTACCTGTACATGTTAATATAAACCAAAGAGTCACGTCAGACGACATACATAGTTCGATTCTGACAGTATAAATAAAAGATGTATAAAGTACATGAACGGATACCATTTCATGAAAAGGAGGGTGGGAGAATGTCAGGTTCTCACCCATAGTTGCAACGCATCGTCTTTACCAACGCCAGACAAATGCAACCGGGCTCAACTCTGAGCGATGTTAAACACGCTAGTTACAACGCCGCGTCTTCGACGACGCCAGGGAAGTCCAGCCAGGCTCAACTCTGAGCAACGCTAAGCTCGTTGCTGGTCAGTCGGGACACAGCGTGAAACTTGTGGTTCATGCAGGGGGACTCTACTCCGACTGACGAGAATGCTGAACGGCTCTGCAGACAAGCTTGGGACTTCGTATCGGACAGACTGTTTGAAATGGGCGTTTGCAGTGAATTGAATGTTTGGGCCTGAATCGATAGCTAGCCTGTACGAGTGTAGCAGACTGAACGCCTGTACTATTGACTTGTAAGTGTATTGCATTTATGTATTCATTGATTGCATGTATTGATTATATGATGTCATCGCGAAATGTGATTGCGCGATACATGCATTGATTGTGAAGTGTGCGTGGCGAGAATAAAGTGTTTGAATTGTTGTTACCGTGTGTCACGTTGAGTTATTTAGTGACAGTATTTAGTATCTCACTTGTCAGCCAACGAGCCTGAGATATTGCCTACCACAAGATCCTGACAACGGCAATCTTGCACAGGAATCACGAATGCTTGGGGTGACTGTGATGTCCTGTAATTGATAACACACACACACACGCGCGCGCGCGCGCGCGTATGTACATACACACACACACACGCGCGCACAAGACATGGCTGTCGTTCGTTCAAAATTGTGCGACGCCATCTTTAACCGGTTTTAGTCACGTGTTTTAATTGTATACCTTTGACATATGACCGGAATCATCGCCATATTTGCTCGGCTATATCGTTATGCTATCAGTCAGCTCTAAGTCATCCTCCAGTTTTCCCCAAAGACATGTCTGAACACGTTCACGTACGTTCACTCCGCCGACATAGCCCTGTGGTGAGTCACCCGGTCGGTCACCCTCAGCTGATGATGAAGCTGATGCTGATGATAATGATAATAATTTTGTTGGTAGTGCTGGGTGATGATGAAGATGGTAATCCTGATGACAGACACTACAGACGATCATGGGTACCGATTGTTCAGAAATACAACTGCAAACTTGCCTAGGAAGCATGAATGCTGGAGCTGACTGAAATGTCCTGTAAAACGACCACCCCTTAATATTGTTCAGTAGCACTTATCTACCCGACTTACACCCACTCAACAACCACTCCCCCATTCGGGTGAATAGTACTATAACCCCATCACACTCATGCGACGCCCTCTTTGATTTCGGATGCATCCTATAAGACACGTGACCGGAAGCCTCACGATATTTGCTCGGTTTTAGCTACGTGGTTGTACACTTACACATGTGATCGACTGCGACGGCATCTTTATCCGGTTTTAGTCACGTGGTCTGGTTGTAGCCATTACACAGGCGACGGGAAGCAGCGCTATATTTTATCGGATATACCATTACCCCAATTGTCTCGTGTGTATCATTATGCTGTCAGTACGCTCTGAGTCATCGTCCATTTTTTCTACAAAGACATGTCTGAACACGTTCACGTACATTCACTCCGCCGACATAACCCCGTGATGAGTCACCCAATCGGTCACCCTCAGATGATGATGATGATGATGATGATGATGATGATGATGATGATGATGATGCTGAAGATGATGATGATGATGACTTTCTAAGATGATGATGATGATGATGATGATGATGATGATGATGATGATGATGATGATGATGATGATGATGATGATGATGATGATGATGATGATGATGATGATGATGATGATGATGATGATGATGATGATGATGATGATGATGATGATGATGATGATGATGATGATGATGATGATGATGATTTTGTTGGTGGTGCTGGGTGATGATGAGGGTAATCCTGATGACAGACACTGCAGAAGATAATGGGTGCCGGTTGTTCAGAAAGACAACGGCAAACTTGCGCAGGAAGCACGAATGCTGGGCTGACTGCGATGTTCTTTTCCACTCTTGTCTCCATAATTCACCCACACCGCCTCTTGATCCACCCACCTTTTTACTAACATCAAACCTCTCCTACACCCACTCCACATCCAATCCCCCAATATTGAAAACTCACACACGGAGGCGCAGACACATACACACAGACACACACACACGCGAGCGCACATGACACGGCTGTCGTTCGTTCAAAATGCATATCCCGCGTGACTAAGTCAGCAAGGCACCTACGTATATATGTCTTACTCACTGGGACAATCTACATGCAGCTATAGAAATAAATACATATATAAATAAATAAATTCATAAATACATACATACATCTCTATTTCTATTTAATATTTCAAACCATTTGTGTAACGGCTACATATAACTATATTTGAGAATAGCTTATTTTTCCTGCGCAAATATTCCCACATTCGGCTGATCTCTACCTGGCGATAAGCACTGAAGTCCATTGACGTTAATTGAAAATCTCCTAGGCGTTCTGGCTGACTGTTATCGGATAATCTCGTACGACGGTCACTGGGCAGGAGAGTTGAAGTAAAGTACAAGGGGACACAACCATTTCCAAGAGAAACGAATCGTTTCCCTTTGGTTATTTGTTTATTCTATTTATTAAGTGGGAGTTATTAAAATTTTGGGGTGCTATATCCTATCTGTCTCAGCCATTAAATTTTTTTTTTGGATTTCTCTGTTGCTTTGCGTAAGTTTCAATAGTACATGACCCCAACAAACAGAGCATGTACAAAATAAAATGGCAATATATGACAACATAGTTAAACAGCCCAGGATTCATATGTGGGTCTATGCAAAAATGAGGACATATAGTACAGTAATATATTTATCATACTACCAAAATATACTAATCAAGAACATCCCAGAGTAACAATAACATCTAACATCAACATCACACAAAATCAATCAAGAATTCCAGACATCCTACCAGAAATAATCCTATATGGGTTAACCATCCCAGAGACCTTATTTTATGAGGTCCTATACAAGGAAAACGTCTCCCACCAAAAGGATACAAAATACATGAGTTAACCATTCTCATATACAAACATTAACACAGGACATCACCTGTGAACATTAGTTGACACACAACAAACAATACTTGTGATTAAGACACCATAGGTTCATAAAACTTGTGTCTAAGCCCATACTTGTGAACACAAGCCACCAATTAGTTGTAAAGTCTCAACTTGAGAGGTAGACATGGGTACAAATTTTCTGGGCAACGCCCACACTCATGGCATGGGGTAAGGGTTCAAAATCCCGGACGAGCCCCCACTTGTAGGGTGGTAAATATAATAAATTAGAATAAGGACAAGTTTCGCTAGGGGTATTCAGTATGAATGGGGTCTAAAACCCAAACACGCCCTCTATAGGAATTAATATATTGGCTCGTAACCCCCAAGTATTGAACAAGGCAGAAAAGGGTGCAAGTTCAACACTAACATAGAAGAAATGTTTCCCATAGAAGGCTGGGAGATCCGGGAAGTTCTACCACAGACACCCGAGTACTAATCACTCTACCCAGAGGGTGTGTCTATGTGTAAGTGCCCCGCCCCACATTTAATCTCCCACATATATATATAAACAATGACAAGTATCCACTGTCATGCACATCCACAGTATTATACAACAGAGGGACAACAACCAATGTTAGACGCAACAACTGGATTACATGACAGAGGAAAACAGCCATTGTTCGACAAAAACAGTACAATAACTCACTGTATCACATAACAGTAACAATAACTCGACTATAAACATCAATTTTGGAACACCAGGTTAACAATGAAGTAACTACAAGGCTTTGTTAAACCAAACAAACAAACAATTGTATTGTGGAAACATTTGGGTTCTGGAAAACCCTGTTGGCTACAATATGGTGACATGGACATGAAAATATCATATTTCAGGCAATGCACACAAAGTATACCCAAAACAGAAGTCCCCAAAAATCCCCAAAAAAGGTTCACATCAAATACATGTGTCAAACACAAAACAGAGTAAATAATCCATACAAAGAACTAGATAAAGAAAATTTATCTAATCTGTCTCTAGAAATATCCTATGGGTCTGATGATGACTCCCTCTCCTTCAATATCCACTAGAAAAAGTCTGGCCATAATCACACTCTCTATAATCCAGGAAAACAGCTGCTTTGCATATATCCACTAGAAAATTGGGGATTGCACACACACACACACACACAGAACATTCACTTCTGGATCATATATCCATCGCGAAAAACATGTAGGAGTAATCCATATGAATCCAATGTGGATATACTGTAATCTCTCAAGTCACAGTTGCTAAGTCACTGGGCTAGGAGCGTTCCAGGGTGATATAACAGACAGGTATAAATAAGTCTGAAGCATTCTGGTGTGGCGTGACACACAGGAGTCCCTGTGATTGATTTGATCAGGATCAGGCACAAACACTTTCAGTATCTCTTTGGATGAGGAGTGACATCACATAATCCATTAGAATTTCCTGACAGAACTAACTTGAATTGGGCATGAATATTCCAGCCTCTTTCTCTGGGTTAAGATGTAGGTTATTCTTTCTTCAGTTGAATATACAACTTGATTGACCGGGAGTTGGTATGGTGCTTGATTGTCCCTGTCTTGGATATGGTGGATGAGAAGATTCAAAGAAAGCTGGTAGTCAACAAAATCAGTTGGTTAAATCCATACTGGTAAATGATGGTGAATTCCAAACCATCCTTGAGCCTCTGGAATATGACAGTTGAACGTGGAATTAGGCGGTGACTTTTAGAGAGGATATACGCTGAAAACCATCTAGGCCAGGCATGCCTCATGTCTTTGCAGACATTGAAAAGATTAACACCGTCTGTAAGTTCCCAGAGGTAGGGAATCCACTTCCGCATATTCAAAATCCGTTACGTATCCAGGCATTGACATTCAGGTTCAGGGTGAGTAGCAGTAACCAGCACTCTTTGTAGAATATTAGAGGAGGCTGATATCCCAGTTTCCTGCCTCTAAATCCAAACAAGTTGACTATAAATCCAGTGCCAAGCATGGTGACTAGGCCAATTCTCCACCGCCATCTCTAGCGCCTAAAACGCAGAGAATAAGTGGGCTTTAAATTAACCCATTAACAATGGGTCACCCGCTAACGTTGGTAGACAAAGCGGTCTGGTCAATCGCCATGTTTCTCCAAAGTTAGCGGGTGATCCATTGTTAATGGGTTAATTTAAAGCTTAGACCCACATATGAATCCTGGGCTGATTAACTATGTGTGGTGTTTCATTACATATTTTTATGATTATCTTGGTAAGTTATGTCTTAAATTAATGGAGATTAATAGTTTCATATTGACCGTAATATTCTCCACTAGATATACAACAAATTTATCCGTTTATTATTTTATTGTGGTTAATTTTTAAGAATATTGTATGGTTGTTTAGAATATTTTTAAACCAGATTTTCACCAAGCACTTAATGTTGATACATGGGTACTACGGAAACATGCCGAAGCTATCATGGTGGAAAGTTTATTAATGCCTCCAACTATGGATACTCGGGGTAACTCGAGTGATGGATTAAATCATTTTCTGTCATATTGATTTCGGTCTCCTCAGCGAAGGGGTGGATATCTACATGACTGGGGTTCGATTACACCACGTGACCACTCATCCACCTCCGCGGTGCCGTGGGTCGGGTCGCGCAACCGGGGTGCCCCACCCGCGCAGAGGTCCGGTCCGGCTCGCGCCGAGGTCCGGTCCGAGTCGGTTCGGTTCGCGCGGATTCGCGCCGGGACGGGTACGGGGTTGGGTACCTTGGTAGGGGGTAACCATGGACCGGAAGTCAACCGAAAGTAGTCACCCAGACCCAAGAAAATAACAGCCAAGTTCAGAATATTGAGGTCAATTGGGGTCCGCTTTGATGACGAAACAAGATTACGGGATAACCCAGTACAGAAGGATTTATCGGGGGTTTCAAACCACATTTAGGGTGTAAATGCCCCATATGGTACTACTCATGGAGGAATATCATCAGCAGAGTTGATCCAGAACACCAAAGACCGAGATCTGTCGAGAGCCATGAACGCCTACGCCAGCCGACACGGCACTTGATGATGATGACCATTTTGTACTAATTTTCCTCTCAAGAGATTCATGTCGGTATTGTCCATCTGTAAATTTTTAGCCTTAACTGTCGTAACCCATCATCAAGTGTGATTAGTTTATTGGCCATCTGATCACACGTGTGTGATAATAGTGCAACGTGGTCGGTGAAGTCCAAATCAACAAGGTGCTTATCCAGAGTCTATCGAATTCCATTTCCAGATGTTGTTGTCTTCATAGCCTAGTCTATAGTTAGTAAAAAGATGTGCATAGTTAAAATACTACACAAACGTATTTAGCGCCACCTTATCCTATGAAGCTGTGAAGTTTCTTTAGTCAAAGATCTATAATTAGCAGCATACATATACTTATTTATCGTCACTTCGTCCTGGCAAGAAGCTGTGAAGCTTCTAGTAAAAGATGTTTATACTTTACAGCATAAATATACATATTTAACTTCAAATTATAATAACAAGGAGTTGTGAAGTTTGTAGTTACAGATACGAATAGTCAACAGCCTAAATTGCTTTACCTTGCAGATAGAATGCTTTTTGAATTGTGCAGCTAAATTTGTCAATTGTTGTGCAGATAAACACACAGACGCCAATCATGATTATAAAACCCTGCAATATATTTAAATGTTTGACAATTTAACGTTTGCGATTGATGACTACACCTGTTGTTTATTACTCGTCTTCAATGTTATCGTTGCTTTTTTATTGACTTGTTTATTTCACGTCGATGCAGCAGGTGGATCTAATTATGTTACCACAAAAGATTGCCGGGGAATGAATATGTTGAGTTGAGCTAAGAAACGACATAACTGCACTCAAGAGATTCCCACACGCGCTCCATCGCCTCGTCCAACAGCCAGCCAAAAGTCATCCTGCTAATGGTTTTCCATCTGATTGAAAGTTCTCCTGGTCTTATCTCTCCGTTTTAAGATTCGTCCACAACCCCCTGCCGATCTCCCACCATATCATTCTCTCCACATACGGGTGCTCAATCTGTTCCACCGCTTTCTCCACCTGGTCCGACATGCGTCGGACCACCTCTAACTTGTCCATAGGTAATCAGTAGTATATAATATGCAAACTACTTATTATTTATGGAGCAAAACGTCATCAATGACGTAGTTTTTTTTTTTTTGTTACTATACGCAGGGTATAGCTCCAGATTATTTTACGACCACAATTTCAAAACATTGGCGGGTATATTCTTGGGTCTGGGTGACCACTTCCGGTTGTCCTGATGACTACTTCTGGTCCTTGGGTACCCCCTACCAACCGTCCCGTCCATAAGTACCTCCGCCAGCCGCTTCGGCTTCCCCCGACCGCTTCCGAGCCCATTCAAAGACAACGAGGCAAGACCCGTGCATGTGGATTACTTATATAGATAAGTAGACCAACTAGTGACCGGGCACCTGGGTACCGTCCTCGGTACCCCAGATGCCTCAACCGGCCGCCTCCGCTTCCCTGGTCCGTCCCGGGGTCGCTAGAAGACAGCAACGCAAGACCCGTGCAATCTGGAATACTTATATAGATAAGTAGACCATCTAGTCACCTGGCAACTGGGATCGAGTCCCACTGTGTCCCCCTGTACTACCAAGACCGGCTGTAAATACACTATTGAACTTCATATTAATGATAAAAATTACAAACCGTCTCATCAAGTCCCGACCCAGGTATCAACATTAAGCGCTTGGTGAAAATCTGGTTTAAAAATATACTAGACACGCATACAATAATATTACAAATTAACCCTAAAAACATAATTAAACAGATACATTTTTTGTATGTTTAGTGGAAAGTTTTAATGGCAATAAAAGACTACTAGTCTCAATTAATTTAAACCATAACTTACCAAGATAATCATAAAAATATGATATATAAACCCCACAAATAACTTCCCTTTAAAAAGTTAACCTGCGCGCAAGGTAAAGGTCACGCGCTGACCCCTACCACCGCCAGCGAGAAATAACAATGGCCAGCGATCAACGATTGATAAGCTGTGAAGATAATTACCTTTGACGGCTAGTCGAGTTGTGATCACTGAAAAAAATGCAGAGCTCAATCGGACAAGGGAGGGAAAGTTTGCGTTTAAGTTTGGTAAAGTTAAGTCAACCGTTTAAAATAAAATTCAGCACAAATATGTATTTCTATTTGCTGTAAATATGGGGCTTCTGATTGAATTAAAGCAAAAACCCTATAAATCTACTTCGACCAAAGATACGCTGTGAAATCGTCTATACCACCAAGTAGACTATGAGTAAAACATATAAGCGAAAACAGCATCGTGTGCCATCATGATTTTCCCTGTCACCTCACAACCAAATGTATCCCCAAGAAGTCGCAGTCAGACCCAACATTGCTTGGTTGCCTGTGTGCCATCATGATGTGCCGCTTGTGTGTGTGTATGTGTGCTCGCATGTAGCCGAGTGTATGTGTCTGTGTGTGCGCGCTAGCAATTACAGGACATCGCTGTCAACCTCACTATTATATGGAGTGTCAGGCTTCCTGGGGCAAGTTTTGCAATTGTCATTATGAACGAACTACAGCCTTGTCATGTGCGTGTGAAGAGGGTGTATCAACAGATAGTTGTCTAGCTATTACAGGACGTCGCAGTCAGCCCAACATTGTTTATGCAATGTATTTACAAGACGATGCAGACAGCCCCAACATTGAATGGTTGCACTGTACCACCATGACATCCCTGTGTGTGTATGTGTGTTCGTTCGCACGCGTGTATGTGCTATCAATTACAGGACGTCGCAGTCAACCTCAACACTTTATGGATTGTCAGCCGTCCTGGGGCAAGTTTGTAATTGTCATTTTGAATGAACGTCAGTCAGGTTATATGCGTGTGAAGAGGGTGTATCAAAAACAAGTTGTCTATCTATTACAGGAAATCGCAGTCAGCCCCAACATTGTTTATGCAATGCATTTACAGGACGTTGCAGACAGCCCCAATATTGATTGGTTGCTCGCGTATCACCATGATATCCGTGTGTGTGTGTGTGTGTGTGTGTGTGAGCATGTAGGTGTGTGACTCCTGACTGAGTTGAATATTGTCTGGAAATGTCTGACCTTGATGTACTCACATGCTAAGGGCGTAGTCTATCACCACGACATAGGGTAGTATCCTTCTTACCAACGTGTTCTGGCTGTAACATTACAGCTATACCCGGCTATGACGTCATTTTTACCAGTTTAATATAGTTAGCATGTAGTCGCTAGATTGACTGCAATATGTAAAAGAAATGCAGCCGTTCAGAAAGACAATGACAACCTTGCCCAGGAAGCATGAATGTTGGGGTTGACTGTGATGTCCTGTAAAGGCAATGCATTAAAGCTTGACTGTCATCTGTAAAAGATATTCAGCCGTTCAAAAAGACAACAGCAATATTACCCAGTAAACACGACACTCCACGGAATGGTAGGGATGACTGCAACGTGCTGTAATAGATAGCACACACACGCGCTCGCACGCATACGCATATAATCTGCAGAACACCCACGCACGTACACACGCCTACATGCGCGTACACATACACACACATGGATGTTATGGTGGTACACGATTAACCAATCAATGTTGGGGCTGTCTGCAACGTCCTGTAAATGCATTGCATAAACAAGGTTGGGTCTGACTGCGACGTCCTGTAATAGATAGAAACTAGCTCTTGATAAACCCTCTTCACACGCACATGACATGGTTGTCGTTCATTCAAAATGAGATTCGCAAACTTGCCCCAGGACGGCTGACAATCCATAGAATGTTGAGGTTGACTACGACGTCCTGTAATTGATAGCACACACGCGCGCGCGCACGCACACACATACACACACACACACGGATGTCATGGTGGTACACGTGCAACCAATCAATGTTGGGGCTGTCTGCATAGTCCTGTAAATACATTACATAAACAATGTTGGGGCTGACTGCGACGTCCTGTAATAGCTAGACAACTAGCTGTTGATACACCCTCTTCACACGCACATGACATGGCTGTCGTTCGTTCATAATGACAATTGCAAAACTTGCCCCAGGAAGCCTGACACTCCATAGAATAGTGAGGTTGACTGCAATGTCCTGTAATTGATAGCGCGCACACACAGACACATACACTCGGCAGTACACCTACGCACACACACACGCCTACATGCGCGCACACATACACACACACACGGCACATCATGACGGCACACGGGCAACCAAGCAATGTTGGGTCTGACTGCGACTTCTTGGGGATACATTTGGTTGTGAAATGACGCGGCAAATCATGATGGCACACGATGCTGTTATCGCTTATATGTTTTGCTCATAGTCTACTTGGTGGTATAGAAGATTTCACAGCGTATCTTTGTTCGAAGTAGATTTATAGGGTTTTTGCTTTAGTACAATCAGAAGCCACATATTTACAGCAAATAGAAATACATATTTGTGCTGAATTTTATTTTAAACGGTTGACTTAACTTTACCAAACTTAAACGAAAACTTTCCCTCGCTTTCCCGATTGAGCTCTGCATATTTTCCAGTGAGCACAACTCGACTAGCCTTCAAAGGTAATTATCTTCACAGCTTATCAAACGTTGATCGCTGGCCATTGTTATTTCTCGCTGGCGGTGGTAGGGGTCAGCGCGTGAACTTTACCTTGTGCGCAGGTAAACTTTCATTCAAGGGGAGCTTAGTTTGCAAAAGGGGCATAATTCTTTATTAAGGGGAAGTTATTTTTGGGGTTTATATATCATATTTTTATGATTATCTTGGTAGGTTATGGTTTAAATTAATTGAGACTAGTAGTTTTTTTATTGCCATTAAAATTCTCCACTAAACATACAAGAAATTTATCTGTTTAATTATGTTTTTAGGGTTAATTTTTAATATTATTGTATGCGTGTCTAGTATATTTTTAGACCAGATTTTCAACAAGCACTTAATGTTGATACCTGGGTCGGGACTTCTGCCAAATTAACTATAATGGTGGAAAGTTTATTCTTCCGGTCATTACTTGACCTACTCGGGGTAACTCGAGAGATGGCATAAATCATTTTCTGTCATATTGGATTTCGATCTCCTCATCGAAGGGGTTCGATATCTACATGACTGGGGCTCGAGCGCACCACACACACACACACACACACACACACGCACGCGCGCACGCACGCACACACACGCACACACACACACACACAACACACACACACACACACAGTGGGACTCGATCCCAGGTGTCCGATGACTAGTTGGTCTACTTATCTATATAAGTATTCCACATGCACGGGGCTTGCGCCGCTGTCTTCTAGCGACCCCGGGACGGACCAGGTAAGCTGAGGCGGCCGGTGGAGGCATCTGGGGTACCGAGGGCAGGTACCCAGGTGCCCCGTCACTAGTTGGTCTACTTATCTATATAAGTAATCCACATGCACGGGTCTTGCCCCATTGTTTTTGAATGGGCTCGGAAGCGGTCGCGGGAAGCCGAAGCGGCCGGCGGAGGTACCTGTGGACGGGACGGTTGGTAGGGGGTACCTCGGGACTGGAAGCAGTCATCAGGACAAACGGAAGTGGTCACCCAGACCCAAGATAATACCCGCCAATGTTTTGAAATTGTGGTCGTAAAATAATCTGGAGTTATACCCTGCGTAATGTAAAAAAAAACTACGTCATTGATGACGTATTGCTCCATAAATAATATGTAGTTTGCACATTATATACTACTGTAATCTACCACCTAGTGGTGCATTTCCTGCCCGCCTGTTAGCCTGTTAATTCCCCCGCACTCCCGCATAACCAGAGCAGGAAATTCATTAAATTCTCACAATCTGTGACCTCTGAAGTGAGGCAAGCTATTCCACACGAAACATTCCTTTCTCCACCTTACTAAGCATTCTCCGTGAGAACATAGTGAATTCAATGAGTGTTGCAGCGGTGTCTTCCATCCATCTGCTGTTACTGCTTCCACCTCCATTCTCATGCCGGAGGTTGTAGTTTCTTATGCCAGACTCTCTCTCTTTTCAAGCATCGTCCTTTAGCTTTCGCATTGAAACTCCAGCCACTGTTTCTCACCACTGATCTATCGGTGTAGATCACTATGTCACCTTGATGTGTGTTGCCCTGGATCAGCTTTTTCAGCGTAAACTCTGTTCGGCCTCCTGCCCATTCTCCGCACTCGCGACCCAGTGTGACTATTACCTTGTGCCAGTCGCACATGTCCTCTAGTACTTTAACCCACTCTTTTTTTTTACGATTAATGTTCTTTATTTCACACACCTGCCTGACAGATATTTCGGTCTGTGCCATCCGCCGTTCGAATTCAAAGGAAAGACGGTCGTCTAAATTCCACCGCGTTCTATCCCACATTTCTATGCTTTATTTCCGCATATCGGTCTGTCGAATGTGACGAACAGAGGACCTAAGGGACTCGCAAAACTGCACACGTCAACAAGAACGACAGAGTCCGGAGACGAAACCACCACCTTCGTAGCGAGAGCTAGGCTGCCTGGCCACTTTGCCACAAACACTCCTTCCCCGCCCCATCTCACCACCCCGTCAACTACCCAACCTCATGAACTGAATAGAAAAACGGACAGCAAACAGCAGCCCGGTTGTAATCTGCCCACTGTAAATGACGTCAGCACTTGTGTCAATGTGTGAAGTCAAATATCATGGAGCCCTTTACTGACTGAAGCAGAAATGTGTCAATGTATGGACTCAAAGATCATGGACCCGTTGAGTGACTGAAAGAGAAGTGTGTTAATGTGTGGACTCAAACATCATGGAGGCATTAACTGACTGAAGGAGAAGTATGCCAATGTGTGGAGTCAAACATCATGAACTCGTTTATTGACTGAAGGAGAAGTGTGTCAATGTGTGGACTCAAACGTCATGGAGGCATTAACTGACTGAAGGAGAAGTGTGTCAATGTGTGGAGTCAAACATCATGAACCCGTTTATTGACTGAAAGAGAAGTGTGTCAATGTGTGGACTCAAACATCATGGAGGCATTAACTGACTGAAGGAGAAGTATGTCAATGTGTGGAGTCAAACATCATGAACCCGTTTATTGACTGAAGGAGAAGTGTGTCAATGTGTGGACTCAAACATTATGGAGGCATTAACTGACTGAAGGAGAAGTGTGTCAATGTGTGGAGTTAAACATCATGTATCCGTTTATTGACTGATGGAGAAGTGTGTCAATGTGTGGAGTCAAACATCATGGGGCCGTTTACTGACTGAAGGAGAAGTGTGTCAATGTGTGGAGTCAAAGGTCATGGACCCGCTTACTGACTGAACTGAAGGAGAAGTGTGTCAGTGTGTGATCAGGACACGGCCTTGGTGAATGTGCACCATCAAGATATGGTCAGGATGCAGACTAGCAGAATGTAACAAACATCAAGATATGGTCAGGATACAGACTAGCAGAATGTAACAAACATCAAGATATGGTCAGGATACAGACTAGCAGAATGTAACAAACATCAAGATATGGTCAGGATACAGCCTAGAAAAATGAGCACCATCAAGATATGGTCAGGATACAGCCTAGGAGAATGTACAACAACATCAAGATATGGTCAGGATACATCCTAGGAGAATATAAAACATCAAGACATCGTCAGGATACAGCATTAAAGATTGTACAACATCATCAAGCTATGGTAAGGATACAGCCTAGCAGAATGTACAACATCAAGATATGGTAAGGATATAGCCCAAGAGAATGTACAACACCATGATATGTTTAGGATACAGCCTAGGAGAATGTACAACATCAAAATATGGTCATGATACAGCCTAGCAGAATGTACAACATCAAGATATGTTGGTATACAGCATAGCAGAATGTACAACATCACGATATGATCATGACACAGCATAGCAAAAAGTACAACATCAAGATATGTCAGATACAGTCTAGGAGAATGTGACTGTCACCTTGTCGTCTCGATAGACAATAGTGTGTATAATGGAATTTTACCTCTACAAAGCACATATCCTGGGCTAAATTTAGAGATCATGTCTTGTCCATGCAGCATGATTCCTCTCTCAGCCTGCTGCCATGTCGCTGTTATGGGTTATTCTTAAAAATTCCAACTGACAACTGTAATAAGAGAAACTGTGGGCTCGCTCCAACCAACTCAACAGCAATAAAGGCCGATTCCTGAACGTGAGTAATTGACAATCGCTGTTTTATTTATCTACAGCGCATAGGGTTTGCATATCACACAATATTATTCAAAGCTTACACGACCTGTACTACCAAGACCGGCTGTAAATACACTATTGAACTTCATATTAATGATAAAAATTACAAACCGTCTCATAAATAAACTATTTACAAATTACTTCATACGTCCTTGAAACCCCTTCTCTCTATCCGTTAGGTACCTTTATCGCCGCTCTGAAATTATGACTAATTTTCTCTTCTGTAGATTCATTTGTCCGTGGCGTTATCACACATCAGTTCGTTATACATCTTCTCTCTGTCTGCAATTCCTATTCCAGCCACTGTTTCAATGCAGAACTATTTATTAGCCAACTTGAATGTACTGATAATTCGACGCACTGCCTTCCATTCCAAAACTCCCCAAAGTCTCCCGTTTCTATTGACATCTCTATGTGACGTTTACCCTGTTGCGACGTCTCTTCTATTTCCTAGCCTTTTCGATATCGAGACTTATTCTTTATTTATACTGCGTCTTTATGTTGCACTAGCTGTTATGGCAGTATGCCACCTTCCCTTTAAAATGATGCAATCATTTTCTTAATCGTGATCCACTAACCTGTCATATAGCAGTGCAGACGTAATGAGCTATATGCTGTGTTAATAAGATGGTATAGTCTCCTATCAATCACACACAATTTTTTTTTTTTAAATTATTATACGACGGGCACGCACAACTGTCTACAATCCCGCGGTATACGTCGTGTAGCACTGCCTATGGGAGGGCTGTGCTAACTAATTAAAACTATTAGTCCCTCATTTGTCAAAACTGACAAGCATCCGACCCTAGCTAAAAAAAAACCGGAGTAAGGGGACGTGTGTGATTCACAGGTACCAAGCCGTCAATACTAGTGAATGCTCTATAACTATCACTGCAATATCTATCAACTGCCATGTCATAGGTCCGTATCAAATATACAGGTGAGGTATACTGTCTTAGTTGTAGACGTAGCACAATCCATTTTTCGAGACTTATATAACACCAACATGTTGACCATCAACGAATTGGTTTGTGTGTAATGCAATGGCAAATATTCTATCCATCCATCCATAATGTGCCATGCCGGTAAGCGTGGGCGGTCATGTTCTGCCATCTCACTCGATCACCAGAGTCATGGATCAGCTCCGTGTTTCTGTCTCGACCATGCCACAAGGCCAAGCCATCCAGGTACTTGCTTCTAGGTCTTCCCCTTGGTCTGTTCCCCTCGATCTTACCAGTTGTCACCAAATTCTCCAATCCATTTCTTCTCATAACATGCCCAAAGAATTTTGACTGTCTACGTCTAATTTCTCTATTCAATTTACGATCTTCATTTGTTTCTTGAAGGTCTTGTTCATTGGTCTTTCTGGCTGTCCATGGTATTCTTTGCATTTTCCTCAGAAACCACATCTCTACAGCCATCAGATGTTTTTCAGCCTGACTGCTCATTGTCCAAGCTTCACATCCATATAAAGGTACAGGTTCTATGTAGCATCTCAACACCCTCTTTCTCGTTTCAATTGACATCTTTTTATTGGTCAATATGTTTTTCATCTTGCTAAAGGCTACTTTTGCCATGGCGATTGTTGTTCTAATCACCTCAAGGCATCTCCCATCAGATGTTATTACTGTTCCGAGATAATTGTACCTACTCACTTGTTGAAGAATATTCCCATCTACTTGTATATTACATTGTGGTATTACGTCCTTCCTAGTGACGACCATAATCTGTGTCTTTTTACAATTTAATTCTAACCCTAGTTGTTCACTGTGTGTAACAATCGCATCTACTAAATTTTGCAGGTCCTGTTCATTGTCTGCAATCAAGACTGTATCATCTGCATATCTAATGTTATTGATGCATCGTCCCCCAATGTTGATTCCTTCCATATCTTCAATATTTCTGAAAATACTTTCACTGTACAGGGAAAACAGATCTGGAGACATTACACATCCCTGTCTCACACCCCTTTTAATAGGCTGATATTGGCTTACTTCATTATCAACTCTTATGGCAGCTTGTTGTTTCCAATATATGTTTTTTACAAGTCTAAGATCTTTTCCATCAATTTTCTATATCTGTGGCGAAATCATAATGTGGCATAATCTTCAAATGTGATCTAGACATCGTACCTGGATATGTTGACAGCAATCAGGATAATAACATAATTATAAGCAATATTAATCAATCAATTATAACAACCGAAGAACGTAAACACTTAATTATACTAAATTTAAATTATGTGAAATCAATATAAGTTTGGCTAATAAGCACAGTTCATTATATCATGCCAATAAAGTCCATATCACAATATGCTAATAAGTGAATATTTCAGTGCACAGTTTTTCACTGTCCATCATCAAATTGAAGAGTGAAAATGTTCAGTTCACTAATATCACCTTCCTATCAACCGCCAGTGTATCAGTTGACGTAAATGTAATAACATTACTATTTGTAATTGAAGAAAATCATATGTTCAAAATTACCTTAAATACTAATCTGAAATAACATTGGAAATAACATCCTCTCATCACTAGCCAGGTCTATCATACACCTGAACCAGCAGCTATGTCATCCCTAGCCAGGTCTATCATACACCTGAACTAACAACTATGTCTTCACAAAACAAGTCTATCATACACCAGATGCCACAACTATGTCATCACTAGCCAGGTCTACCATACACCTGAACCAACATATATGCCATCATAGCAAGGTCAATCAAACACCTGAACCAACAACTATGTCATCACTAGCTAGTTCGATCATACACCTAAACAAACAACTATGTCATCACTAGCTAGGTCTATCACACATCTGAACCTACAACTATGTCATAATAAGCCAGGTCAATTATACATCTGAGCCATGTGCCGATATGAGGCAGCCAGCGGTAAACTGGTGTATTAAGAGTAGGTTTACCGTAGAAGAGGAATTGCTGTAGTGAGAGCAATTCATGCTATCACAATGAACTAACACGCACGAATAAATCAAGGAAAGTCAGTGCGGAACTCATGATGATGATGAATAGTGAAGGGAGACTCTTCAAAGAAGTTGTGTATCACGTGACGGTAGTTGGGTAGTTCACGTGAAAACGAGACAGCTGGACTCAGTCAGGCCAGGGTCTCGATTGAAGCAAGACGTGAAACTGTTGAAGCTGTGAAAGATTATCCACTCTATTAGCGTAATGATTCTTCAGCAAGAGGCGAAAGTATTTCGTACAGTTGT
>OY992876.1:380058098-380193098 GCA_963921405.1 Cepaea hortensis | reverse complement strand
CATTAGATTGGTCAATGGCTACATACATTCATTGAATTCAAGAGTAACTGGGGTCAAGTCCAGGAGGATTGTCTCCCAGCCAGGCTGTTTACCAAGAACTGTTTATTAATTTAGCAGTGACTCCGTAGGAGGTGATGAAGGTGCAGTTGGTCCAGTGGAGTTAGGTCCAGGGGTAACAATCTTGTTGTCGATCCAAGCTCTGGGGACGGAGTGGTCTCCAAGGTTCTAGTCATCTCACTGGAAGGAAGCCGGGTGAGTGGCGGACCGACTGGACAGGACATCCGCATCCAATCTACTTCTCAGCCTGATGATGAATTAATCATATCTCTGATTCTGTCTCTACTCTATCCTCTATTTGTGTAAATAGATTATTCTATCAGGATGTTCATTTCAGTTCTTTATTTTCAAGGGTACAATAAACTTTATGTATGTTGACTTACTCTTTGTATACTTATTGAGTGTGGTCTCAGACGATGCCTCAGTGTTCATTGTTCCAAGGGAGTAGGTAGTTAGTGGGGGTCTAGAATCTGGAGGGGCTTGTAGACATATTTAACTAATACGAGGTCAACCACAGAGTAAATTGTGTATCTACCTGTCCAACCCCTGGGGTTAGAATACACGGGAGTGCTAGAGACACCTCGGGTGTGGTTAACTCTCACTACCCAAGGCGATCTTGTCACACTCCAGATACAGAGTAGGGGCCCCTCCGGGATTATTCCAAGCTCTCTGTGTGTGTTACGAACCTCTCGTAGGAATACTGACTTTGTCTATATCCTCTACCTCAGTCTACATAAGATTCTACTACTTCTACCTATTTCATAACTGTCTGACGGACATTTGTGTTGTGGTGTTTAGTTAGTGATTGATTGTATTGCTTCACCCACACATACTTGAGTACCCACATCTCATAGTCAACATGTCTACCCAAGAGTTAGACTTAGCCAAAGTTCAGGCAACTGGACAGAAGTTAGTTCTAGATGGAGATGCATTGAAATCCTATGTGCAAGAGGATGAAAGACATTTTCGCCAAGAGGAAAGTGAGAGGAGGAGAGCAGAAAGAGCACTGGAAGCCAGTAAAGTGGCTCTAGAGGAAAAGAAGATAGCTGCTGATAGTGAGATGAAACGGCTTGAGTTGGAAGCCGACAGAGAAAGACGTGACCATGAGTATCGAATGAAGCTACTTGAGGCACAAGCGCCTGCTAATGGTGTAACGGATGGAGATGTGGGAGGAGGTGTACCTCCTAGCTCAGAGTCAACCAGTAGACGTGACTACCAGGCTATGAAGTGGCCTTTACGGCCGTTCGAACCCGAGAAAGAAAGGATAGACCAGTACTTGGAGAAGTATGAGGCTATGTCTATTGCGATGGGATTAGACAAACAAAAATGGTGTTTGAAACTCTCCTAGGGACTCAGAGGCGCCGGTTATGAAGTGTACGCACGCTTGCCACCGGGTTTACAGAATGATTACCCGGCATTGAAAGCGACTCTCTTGAAGAGATTTGAGATCACAGCGCACTCATACCGAAGGAAGTTCAGAACTTCTAAGCGTTAGCCTGGCGAATTGTTTTCAGCATACAGTGTGAGATTGAACTCATACCTTCTTAAATGGATGGCCTTGGCCGGATTTAACGAGGAGTATGAAAGTTTGCGTGAGTTGATGGTTGTAGATCAGATGCGAATGCAAATGTCGAAATCCTTGCGAAACTTCTTAGGTGAGAATGGGGCGCTGAGAGATTAGATATAGTCACCAAGTTAGCCGAAAGATACGTTGAAGTCTATGGCGAGACGGGAGACACCAGTACAACAGATCCGAGATCGAAAGATAAGGATCAAGGTAAGTCAATTAAGGCAAAGAAGACCAAAGGTTCTGATGAACCACGTAAACAGGTAAACTCTTTAGAGAAGATCTCTAACATCAATCAAGGTAAGAATAGCCCACCTAGCTCTCCAAAGAGGAAGTGGAGTGAACGGTGGTGCAAATTCTGCAAGTCCAGCACTCACAATACGAGTGAGTGTAAGAGTAAACCGAAGGACTTTCACTGTGCTTGTCTTGCAGAGGTTAGGGATAGACCATGCAGGAAAGTGAAGTTAGTTGATGGGAGTGTAGAACCTAGACGACCTCCAGTGGTTGAGAGAGTAGAAGTGAACGGGCAACAGGTGATGTGCCTCTATGACACAGGATTGCAATTTCCTGCTATAATTGCATCCCACCTGACAGGCCCAGAGCAACTCACCGGGGAGATAACGGAGATACAGCCGGCCAGTAGGAGTGCTGTAGCGCTACGTTGCCCGATTGCCAATGTGGAGATTCGGAGCAAGTACGTTACTGGACGCATTCAGGCGGCAGTCGTACCTGATCCTTTCTATCCCTGATTCTTGGACGGAAGTACGTGTTTCTGGGCGAACCAGAACACCCTAGCATCCATAAGTCTAGGCAGGTCAGATCTAACGAGGAAGAGGGTCTATAAAAGGTAAGTCTCCGGAAAACTCACCCGGATGTGATGAGTACTGCTCGGAGCAAGGATGCGACGGAGTGTCCTTGTTCAAACAGGTTGCCCAATGATGTGAGCCCGTTGACTCAGGGGAAGTTCGACTCTGACAACCGGTCACAGTTAATTCAGACCGGAGTAGAGAAGCGGCAGAAAGAACGTAAATTAGTTCCTGAGAGCTTCAGAGCTAATCTGCTGCAAACGGTACATGTCAAGTCCCCAACCGGACATCTGACTGTAGGGGCAACCAGTAAGTGTCTTTCCCGGTACTATTGGTGGCCGGGAATGACAGGCGACTTGCGCAGATATATCAGGTCTTGTCCTGAGTGCCGTAAATGCACACCTGGAAAACGGACGAAGACGAAGATATCCTTCGCGGTTGGAGACCGAGTTCTAGTACTACTCCCAATCGAGGGGAACAAATTCGAAATCGGGTGGCAGGGCCCATTCCTAGTGATAAAGTGGGGCTCCACAAGCACTATGGAGTGTCGATCCTGGGAAAGTCTTCTACTTTCCATACCAGTCTCCTCATGCGCTATGAGGGGAAGCCCGATGATAAGTCTACCAACCCAAGGGCGCAAAGATTCGCTGAGAGAACTGTTCGGGGTTCAGGTCAGGTTGCGGAAAGCCTGTCACACCATAGGAAGTCCTATATGTATGTGCAGGTACCTTCTTCGGTTCAGCCCGGTGCTCGGGGCAACATGACCGGCCAAAGGTACACCCGCAGTGCTAGTTACACTGAGAACCGTGGTCGGAAGAGGTGGGTTGTGTCGGAACGTACACAGACCTCTGGTTCCTCAAACCGACCGACTGCAGTTCAGCTGGGTGCTCGAAAGGGGAAGCTGGAGTTGCAGAAGTCCAGTAAACTCTGGCAGGAGCGATCGTTAAATCAGATCGAGACGGGAGCTTTAGTCCGCAAGACACTGCGAGATGCCCGATCGCAGTAGCGGAGTAGGCGTTGATCACCCGTGATACTGAATAGCTTGTCACCCCACCAAAGGTGGTAAAAGTATCCTATGAAATATTGACAGGTTAGACTTCCTCACCCGCCATCCGGTCTCTAAGAGAGAAGAGAGAACGACATAGACAGCTTCTGCGTAGAAGTGGAACGACGGAGTCGATCCTCTTAAAGTGGGGGACTATGTGACAAAACCGCGATCATCTGTCTGTGGTCGTCGGGATCCCGCACTATTTTGGCGCGTCATTTGGGGATTTTCCCCAGTTATAAATAGACTGAGGGAAGCCGATAGGAATTGTCCATCTCGAATCATCTCGAATAACCGGTATTTGACTGTACCGGGTTGGCGGGTGCTTCACCAAATTCCCGTGCAGAGATATCTAGAAATTCTAAGCATGGAATGAATGTTATCCGAGAAGTTGACTTTTCTCCAGGAGCACTCGATCCTCGTGCGCATGAGTTGGCACGTTGATGGAATGCGGCTAGAATAGTCATTCACTTCCAAACTCTCACGGAGAGAAAACGCAGGGCTCTGTTTAGCCATTTGTACAGCGTCTACACTCAACCATGTTGCGGCTAACTGTTATTACAATCTGGCAGATGGGCCCTTGAACAGTATTGGTAGCTGACTGGAGGCTGGTTCGAATTATTCAGGTATTTACTTGGTTAATAAATTTACCTTTGTAATTGTTCACATAAACGCAGTCGTTCTAACCTCATTAAATATGCGAGTGTCTTTGCATTACTAATGCGGAAGCGAACGGTAACGCCGCTGAAATCTAGGCCGTGTTACATTTGTTTACAACCGTGTGTAGTGAACTACCGGCTGGAAATTTAGGCCCGTGATATTGGCGATTTGTGTTCAAATAGTATTTACCATGTGTAGCAAATTGGTGCATATACTATGTGGCTGTTTTAAAATAGAACATAGGTAATTGTGCATAATATGAACCTAGACTTCTGTCAGTCAATAACTGAAGCAAGAAAGAACTGTTAGATTGCAAGGTGAGTTGATAGGTGGAGATTCAGACAGTGTTGTGCTTAGCTGCTAAGTAAGGAGAGAACTTAGTTCTATACCACAGTGAATGATGTAACTATTGTGTAATAGTTTAAAAGTGAATTCATTGTGTGGGACACTGGAATTATGTGAGAAGGTAAGTCTTTAGTGATGATATGTATATATGATGTGGCATTATGTATATATATTAAGTCATGGTATGTGATACTTTTTGGAGCGATACCGAACGCCGAGTGAGTCGACGCGTGATAACAATGCGTACCGTCGTGATATACATTTGCGTTCTTGATTCTTATCTTAGCTATCCTGTTCTTTCATACTTCCACAAGTACGAGTGAGTGCTGATGTGCTAGTGGTATGGAGGGACAAAAGGAGGTTGTATGAGACACGGGGACATATGGGATATGGGGGATTGGAAAGCAAGTTATGCAAGTATGGTGCTGGCAGACCAGGCCAGCTATGAAGTTCGGTCCAGGCCAAGGCTAATCCACTTGGAAGGGCAGAGCTGGAACATAACCCTTGGAGCATGTGGGGATCATGTTTTACCAAGAAGGCTTCTTGACTCTAGGGAAGAGTCTAATAAGAAGAGTTTTGCTATAAGGGTGGGCAGGATGTCCCACCAGCAGAAGGTGTGTGTATATACTTGATGGGATCATGTATTATCCCTATATCCCGAAGGATGGTACAGTGATCTATATTATGTTTACTATTGGATATGTCCAATGTAAGGAATGAGTCCACGGACTCTTCACCCTAAATGTTTAGTTCTGTTAATTTTAGAACTATGATAAAGGCTTACTATAACTAGTGACGTTTGCGAAAACTGGTAGATGATTAGGGATAGGTGAGACTAACGATCAGACTCGTCATTCTGATTACTTACTCTGTTTGACGGGCTGTTCTTTGTGGCCGACTGACATTGATAGAAACCCATGCTTTACTACTCTCAATATAGAGATAATGCTTTAGTTATTTGCATAACTAATTAGCATGACTGAAGGTTGAGTAGGCAGTGGTAGGATGCATGTGGACCAATGTTTGGGCCAGTATACTCTCACCGATCGCTCTTCCTTTCAGGAGTTTGCCTGTTTAGGAACCAGTCAACTACACTTGTCGTTTGCCAGAAACCACTTCGTGTAACACAGCGAAGGGTTGAATTCTTTACTTACCTCGCCTGACTACACCACACCATGTGCCAGGGTGAATAATCATGAGTGGATGTTATCAATTGATTCCGGTGCCCTGAATGTGCACGTGTGGGATGTGATGGTTTGTGTTGTTTTTTCTGACTTATAAGATACTTTGTTTCAGAAAGGAGAAGTTCAGTCACTTGAGCAATCATGCTCTATGATCAGAGACACCAGACGGTATACGTCTAGTAAGGTTCCGCCTAAACGTGGAAAAGATTAATTTATAAACTGGGACTGTTCCTACGACAGCTTTAGTGGCAGGTCATGATGAGACCTACACCAGCTACCGTATAGAGACATAATACCAGTGTTATAAGGTAATGGACAACTAATTCTTGTCCAGACTGAACAATGTTATCTCCAGATGAAATATAAGTGTGATCCAAATGGTGGACTTAGTTTAGAAAACGGAACTGGGTTTTCTCGAAGGACTCAGTGACTTATCAGAAGAACTATCTGATTACCCGACCAGGGGTAATGTACTGTGATTTAGTGACCATGAGATTGGTCAATGGCTTATTACCCGACAATGGGTAATGTACTATGATTGAGGGACCAATAGATTGGTCAGTGACTTATTATCCAACCAGGGTAATGTACAACTGAGGGACCATTAGATTGGTCAATGGCTACATACATTCATTGAATTCAAGAGTAACTGGGGTCAAGTCCAGGAGGATTGTCTCCCAGCCAGGCTATTTACCAAGAAATGTTTATTAATTTAGCAGTGACTCCGTAGGAGGTGATGAAGGTGCAGTTGGTCCAGTGGAGTGAGGTTCAGGGATAACAATCTTGTTGTCGATCCAAGCTCTGGGGACGAAGTGGTCTCCAAGGTTCTAGTCATCTCACTGGAGGGAAGCCGGGTGAGTGGCGGACCGACTGGACAGGACATCTGCATCCAATCTACTTCTCAGCCTGATGATGAATTAATCATATCTCTGATTCTGTCTCTACTCTATCGTCTATTTGTGTAAATAGATTATTCTATCAGGATGTTCATTTCAGTTCTTTATTCTCAAGGGTAGAATAAACTTTATGTATGTTGACTTACTCTTTGTATACTTATTGAGTGTGGTCTCGGACAATGCCTCAGTGTTCATTGTTCCAAGGGAGTAGGTAGTTAGTGGGGGTCTAGAATCTGGAGGGGCTTGTAGACATATTTAACTAATACGAGGTCAACCACAGAGTAAATTGGTTATCTACCTGTCCAACCCCTGGGGTTAGAATACACGGGAGTGCTAGAGACACCTCAGGTGTGGTTATCTCTCACTACCCAAGGCGATCTTGTCACACATACATACATACATACATACATACATAATTACATACATACATACATACATACATACATACATACATACATACATACATACATACATACATACAAGAGAGGCAAATCATGGATGGGTCGGGCGGAAGATGTCGTCAGACAGGTCTGCAGTCTTACCAGTATCAACCCCTGCAAGGAATGGGTGCCGTTGCCTCCAGCTTTTAAGTGTAATTTCTCCTGCATTATCACACTCGACAGACGTTACAGAGAGCAGAACCCTGCCGCTGTCAATACTGAGGTTAACGCGCTCATCTATGAACACTCAGATAGCCCCGAAGTGCTCATCTATACAGATGGATTTGTTGTAAAGCAGCAGAGAAGTGCGTGGGCATTTACAGCCCATTCAGCGGGCCGAACCGTTCAAGAATCCCGTGGTGCCCACTCTATGATCACGAGCAGCATGACGATGGAGGTGATGGCAGTTACACAGGCTTTCATATGGCTGGAATCACAGAATTATACCAACGTGTGTGTACTAAGTGATTCAATTAGCATGATTCAGAAGGTCGAAGCTAGATCTGTACGTAGACAGTGCACTGAGTCGCTGCGGAAGTCTGTTGTCCGTAAAGTCACCTTCATCTTCGTCCCGGGACATGGGGAAGTCGAGGGAAATGAACGAGCTGATAAACTGGCTGGCTCTGCAACCCGGTAGATGGCCAGCCCATTGATCGTGCCGATGTTATTAACGTCCTTGACACATGCCTGGGGTCATTGACATTAAGATCAGTGTCCTGGATAGCAAGGGTACACATACACAAGTTCACAAGATAAAATAGGGCGGGCAGTAATCCCCCCCCCCCCAAAGAGGGGGAAAATGAGAAGACAGTGATTGAAGTGGGAGCTGAGAAGAGGTCAGCTCGCTAGGATAATTGTGAGGCAGACAGTTGGAGCAGTGAGGTAGTGTTTGTGTGGAGCATTGTGAGGGGGCATAGAAGGGTTTAAAAGACAGGGACAAACATTGACATGGGTAGTGGAAGCTGAGACCGACTAGGAGGAGGTCGTGGTCTGAGAAAGTGAAGAATTGTGACGGAGTTAGGAAGAGAACTCCGCACTGTGGGTTTCCAGGGATAGTGAGTGGAATTCGAGACCCAGAGTGGGTTACTTTGAGTCGTACCTAGAGAGAGGCTAGTATACCTGTCGTGTGGGATGAGATTTAGTAGGCCTTGAGAGGCAGTGTTATTCGAAGTGTTCCATTGGGATGGAGATATATTCTGAGAGAATTATTGTTCCTGGATTTACATGTTACGTGTGTCTGTGTTAATTCAGAATTAAAGGAATACTATGTGCGCCAATTAACGCTTGTTCACTGACTGGTGTTTGGTTATGATGCATCGTGGTTGATCGGTTGTTCAACATACCATATACACTGACATTCCCCTAGACACAACCATAGCCACTCTATCTGTCACTAAGTCAACATTCACTTTGTGTCAGACGATGAACTGGGAGCTCGTCTCTTAGAAGATGAAGTGAAGGTTCTCTGATCAAAGAACTCGGTATATGGATTTACACCAGTACAAATCAGTGTTCTTAAGCGTAACAACATGATTTTCCAAGTTCAACCCTGTTAAAGCGAGTAGACAGCGACGAAGACAGTATTCCAAACCAAAGCTAGTTCACGAGAAAGCCACCACAGGTAAAAATACAATTGCCCACCCTGAGAGGGAGAGTGTACAGTGGGGGTTACTCACAGTACACAGATAACGCTTGCGCTGCTGAGAAAGTCGTCTGGTGGACAGCGGGCGAAAATTCGGCGCTGTTAAAGACAGGTGAAACACAGACAGCCGTTTACAGACAGCCGTTGTACACGATACCTTTGGGAGTTCAAGTTAACTTGAGGACCTGCGGGGTCAAGGCCATGTATCAGGAAATTTGACGGAACAATTTCCATTGAGAATAACAAGGTGTTTTGCTCCGAAACCAGGAGTTACGGTCATTGTTCTTAACGTCCTTGTGTGTGTGCTGAGGACAACGCACGGTGTGGTCGCAGGTCGACAGGTTAAGATTTTCACCACAGGTAACACGACGGGAGTGTGAGCCAGAGGAATTACTAGTGTAATTCATGGTTTAAAAAAACTCGCCTGGGAGAGGGGAGTTATACGAGAAAAGTGTGGAGAACACACAAAAGTGACAATCATTGCTCCACGGAAAAGTAATAGTTTCTGTACGGATTATTGTGATAATGAGAAACAGAGATGACCGACGGGTTCAAGGCTGTGGACAATGGAAAGTTACTGAAAATTGTCCAGAGTAGAACGAGATAAACACGTTGTTTTTGCACTGAAACTAGGATTGACGTTTAACGTCTTTGTGTGTGTGTGTCATCATCGGGACACCGGGAAACAATCTACAACAGTCATTCAGGTGCCGTCATCGCAAGTATGATCACATTTCTCTATCAAAAAAGACTTGCAAAACGGATTTAAAGCGCGTGATCATTTACTGCCATTCGTTGACTTAACCTTTTCAGCACCAGTGAAGCCATACCATCATTTCAAAACTGTAGCGACTACGCAGTTAAACATTCATTGACTTTAAAGGTATTTTCGTCTCCCCAAAACTCAACGCAAACCCTATATTTCTGGCAAAACAAGAACGATAACATGCATTATACAATCACATGCCAACTCCACAGGGAGGGTTATAAAAACGTTACGGACTGTGTAGAGACAAGGCGTTGGGATAATCACCATCATCTTCAATTTTACGACAGTCGAAAATCGTTATCGCCACGTACAAAATAGTGACAACGCATCAGAATACTAATTCATTGTGGGAATCTAACGTCGTAATCTTGTTAAAACAGTAACCGAAAGACATTTCCATGCGATTTTCGGAGACTATTGAAAACAAACTAAGGACTTTTGTGAGATTCTACCATCGCTTTGTTGTTGGCTACCCTTTTTTGTTTCTGTTGCTCTCATCGTCCTAAGTATTGTTGTTGTGTGTTACGCAATTATTTGTATGCGGTCCAGTGTTCGTAATAAGTAGGAGATTTTAGCATTGTTTCGCAAAGTGCGGGAGACAAGGCACAGGTAAATTTTCTAGGTGCACATTGTATGTTGATGAGAGGCAGCTGACGAGTCAGTTTGTTTGTGCTGTTGAGCATTGGTCGTCTCGACATTATACACGGTGTCCAAGTGTCTATCGTCAGATATATGTACATTTTCATTTTATATTTGTTCTTTTTACTGTTTTCTCTTTACTGTTACATATGATATTTGATTTCTTTAGATATATGGTATTGTTGTAATTCTTACGTTAAAACAGCTTCTATCTAGATGGTATCTGTCAGTTTATATTATGCGCACGGTATGGTCTTACATGAGCATGTTTACGTCAGTGGTTTATATTTCTATGTAATCATCCGTCTCCGTTTCACCAGCCTATGCGTCTAGCGTCTAATAGACATCACTTAGAGTTATCATTCATTCGTGTATATTTATATGTATGTTTAACTATATTTCCAGGAAATTTTCTACAACTATTTGTTATATATATATACAAGGGAGTATAGGTAATATTACCCCTCACTACCTAGTGCTTGTAGAGTGACTGGGTGAGTACAGAGTGATATTATTAGGACTACGAATTTACGTACACAGTGAGTGGTGGTGTACTTAGGGAAGGTACACAAAGACTAGCAGCAGAGTCTTTATATTGATATGTGGCTGACAGACAGCATAGTGTCCAAAAGTATAAGATGTCTACTTTAATGGAATATATTGAACCAGGTGAAAGGTTAGGCCGGAAGGGAAAAGAATTACAGGAGTTTGCAGAACCAAAATTGAAAGAAGTTCAGCACTGGGAAAGAGAGGAGAAGCATAATGAACGCGAGGCAAAACGCCTATACAAAAACACCTACAGGAAGTAAAGTTATCTGAAATGGAAAACAAGCGTCTACAGGAAAAGAAAGAGACACAACTGGAACTTAAAAAGTTAAAACAAACAAATGCGGTTGAAATCGAGAAAGAGAAGATTAAGATGGAAGCGGAAATTGCTATAAAAAAGTTAGAATTTGCATCTAAGGGTCAAAGTGAAGAAAGCAGAAGACCTTCCCATTCCTCACAGAGACTAAAACTGCCATACTTTACAGACCGTGATAGTCTTGAAGCCTATCTGGGGAGATTCGAGGCATCAGCGAAAGCGTTAGGCATCCCAGAAGGTGAGTATGCTATTAGACTGGGCGAGTTTCTGACGGTCAAGGCCCTAGATACCATGTTTAATTTACCTTTGGAAGAAAGAAACAATTACACTATTTTGCGTCAACGTTTGCTTACAAATTTCCAACTAACTGAGCATGGATACAGAACAAAGTTTAGACAATTAGAGCCAGAGACAAATCAGGATTTTACAGATTTTGTCAACACAGTACATAACACATTTAATAAATGGATGGAGCTTGCAGAAGTAGGGAAAGATTTTAATAAATTAGTGGATTTAGTATTAAGAGACAAGGCATTATCTTCATGTAATACTAACTTAGTGGCTTTCTTTGAAGAACGTAAGCCAAAGGAAATAGACACAATGTCTCAGTTAGGGCAAAATTACATGACTGCACACCCAAACAGTTCTATTGGTAGAGAAATTAGTGAGGAAATAGTCTGTGCAGCGTATACAAAACAGGACAAGAAGCCAGTTATCAGACCAAGGGCGAAAAGTGTAGATTTAACACAAAGATATGAGGAACAAGAACATAAAGATAATAATTCCCGTGGCAACCATTTTGGCAGAGCAGGACGTTATCCATACAAAAGGGGCAATTTTTAGAGACGTCCAAATAGTTATGCCGGATGTTGGAATTGTGGCAGCTGGAGACACAAGGAAGCAGATAGTGATGCGAAACCAGCCAGTGGGCCAACGAATAATAGGAAGAAGGACATCATTTGTTTCAAATGCGGAAAGAAGAACCATTTCAGTTATGAATGTACTATGGGGGAAACAGAGTATTCAAATTCAGCGCAAGTAATTGAAACATTTAACAAGAAGAGTTGTAGTGGATGCAAACCTCTGTTTGATAAAGACAGTGAACCAGTCTTAATGTGTGGACACACAGTTAAGGCAGGATTAGCAGTGCATGCAGGAGGATGTTTGAAGATGCATCATGGATTTGTTAATGATAGGCCAGCGTTAACAATTAGGGATTCCGGATATACGTCCATCGGAGTTAGAAAGAGTTTAGTGCATCCCTCAGATTACACAGAGAAAAAGATTAGATGCATTACATTTAATGGGACTGTAGAATTCTACCCATTAGCCGTGATAACTGTAAAAACACCATATATCACAGGAAGAGTGACAGCGTGTGTTCTAGTCTCACCAGTGGCGGGTCTGATCATCGGAAACGTGCCAGGAGTTAAAGATTGTACAGAAGAAGAAGTAGTTGATTGGAACCAGAAACATAGTTTAAGTAGTAACAAGGTAGTTACCAAAATAAAACCTAAATTAGAGAGTATAGCTGAACAAGAAGAGGCACTTGATGTAAACATAGGGACTGAGGAAAAGTGTAGTACAGTAGAGCAGTGAGAATGGATCCCAAATATAGTTTTAGGGAATCCCAGAGACAAGACACTACTCTAGACAAATGTTTCCAAGGGTGTAGTAAAGTGAGCCATGGGCAATCAAAGAAGGGTAGATGGTGCTTCGGAAGGAAGAACAATTCTCTCACTCGCCGGTGTTCAGATGGCGGAACTGCACATGGGCAAGGAATAGTACCGTTAGCACATAGAGACCGATATACAAGAACAGCTCAGGATAGGGCATGGGCAGGGCACATAGGAGTAAGGCGGAAGCAGCATAGAGCAGGATGCCAGGTATATTGGCCAGGATTTAATAAAGAGGTCAGACTAAACAGAGACTCCAGTGTAACGGTACAATATGCAGATAGCAATAATAACGCAGTTCAAAAGAATGTTAACGACTTCGCTAAACCAGGATTAGGATTAGCAAACAGATGTTTTAAAGATATAGGAAACATAAGGCATGGGTACATGAATGGTAGACACAGCATCAACAGGAATCAGAGGTTGGGTGATGCAAGAAAAGAACCATCTGATAGATGGTCGGTACACAAACTCTCCAGATAGTTATGGAAGACAGAGGCAATGCAGCACCTCGACATTTATTCATGGACCATTATTAGCAAACTTACATGGTTTGTGTGTTATTGTAGATATTAATAGACCTGCGGGTACATACATTTAATGCTTTTCTATGTTATGTGGATGGTTGTGCCATGTATTAGATCATGCATTGGTACACGAGATAGAAAGTTGGTGGTATTGATGTGTTGATAATATGGTAGTCTACTATGACTACTTGAAGTATTATTTAGTGTGGTAGCTAAAGTAAGATGGAGTCATACTTACGGCTACCCAGGCAATGTGTCTGGGTCACATATTTGATAAGTATTAGTCTCCCATCATTGGAAAACGATGTTTTCTTTTGAGGAGGGGGTAGTGACACATGCCTGGGATCATTGACATTAAGATCAGTGTCCTGGATAGCAAGGGTACACATACACAAGTTCACAAGATAAAATAGGGCGGGCAGTAATCCCCCCCCCCCCGGGAAAATGAGAAGACAGTGATTGAAGTGGGAGCTGAGAAGACGTCAGCTGGCTAGGATAATTGTGAGGCAGACAGTTAAAGCAGTGAGGTAGTGTTTGTGTGGAGCATTGTGAGGGGGCATAGAAGGGTTTAAAAGACAGGGACAAACATTGACATGGGTAGTGGAAGCTGAGACCGACTAGGAGGAGGTCGTGAACTGAGAAAGTGAAGAATTGTGACGGAGTTAGGAAGAGAACTCCGCACTGTGGGTTTCCAGGGATAGTGAGTGGAATTCGAGACCCAGAGTGGGTTACTTTGGGTCGGGCCTAGAGAGAGGCTAGTATACCTGTCGTGTGGGATGAGATTTAGTAGGCCTTGAGAGGCAGTGTTATTCGAAGTGTTCCATTGGGATGGAGATATATTCTGAGAGAATTATTGTTCCTGGATTTACATGTTACGTGTGTCTGTGTTAATTCAGAATTAAAGGAATACTATGTGCGCCAATTAACGCTTGTTCACTGACTGGTGTTTGGTTATGATGCATCGTGGTTGATCGGTTGTTCAACATCCCATATACACTGACATTCCCCTAGACACAACCATAGCCACTTTATCTGTCACTCAGTCAACATTCACTTTGTGTCAGTCCTCTAAGCTATGGCGAGAACAGAGGACTTTGATGTCAGTGAATCCACATCGCTGTCCAGGATGAAAGACATGGGAGTCAGAATCGGCACAGCCAGACGCGAGAGGTACATCGGGAAAACAAAGCGCCCCGTCAACCAACAGAGAACTGGCATTATTAGCCACCGGACGCTGATGCATATGTTTGGGGGAGGTTTTGAGCACATATGGACATGTCCCGAGTACAATGAAGATACCCCAACTGATAAATGATAACTGATAACTGATAACTGACTGATACATAAATACATACATACATACATACACACACACACAAACACACACACACACACACACACACACACACACACACACACACACACACACACACATACATACATACATACATACATACATACACATACATACATACATACATACATACATACATACATACATACATACATGTTAAACTATCTTCTATTCTAAAATATCTGTATCTTATATATACATATCACAAGGCAACCGTTTCATTGTGAAATATATGATGTTATCTATATTTTATATGACGGCAATCCTCGTCTGCAGATTTGTCAACCCATCTTTGCCATTGATTTTCAGCATAGCGTGTGGGTTGACTGAGACTATAGTTTGCACATCTAGTAATCTTAATTTTAGTTTGATCATCCAAATATGGTGTTAACAATTGTTTAATTCTTGCTGTACTTTCAGTAAATGATGGAAGGATTGATTTGTAATGTTTAATGAGACAGGCTAGCTTGGTTTTATCTCTCAGTTAAATTTGGTCTGAATGATAGCGCTTTCCATGTAATAATTTCTTGAAAGGATGGGGTTGGTGTAACTGTAGGTTGTTCATGTGTTAGTGGTTTATCTATTTCTTTATCAGTAACCTGTTCTATGAGTTGAGTTTATGACTTTTCATCACCTTGTTGACAGAGTTTCTCAAGTGTGTTTTCTCCCTGCTGATTGTTGTATTTCTCTGTCTGTATATCTTGAATAGTGTCTATCTGGTTATTCTGCATTATGACTACTCTATCTTGTTTTTTGTCTTTCTTATTCATTGTTCTTTTTTGGCTATTTGCTACATTGTCTTTTAATTCCCATGCTTGGATTTCTTCTTGGGTACACTCTTTTATTCCAGGTATGTTACCTAGCATTAGTCCAGCGTACGGGTTTGGTAGCATTGCTGCTTGTATTCTGCCAGTATAGTATGGGCTGTCGATTTCGATCCATGCTGTGTCATACTTTTCGAGTGTTCTACTGAATGTTCGACAAGTTACTGTATTACCCGTGTAGTCTTTTCTTCTAACAAACCTTTGGTTTACTACCAACACCGATGTTTCAGTGTTTCTTATGCATGTGGTTGGTATGCCGTTGACAAATGCTTTATAGACTTTCAGAGTTGCACTGTCCATGTTGTTCGTATTTGTTTGTTGTGTAAGTACTCTCTGACTATTTACAGGTTTATCAATCTGTTGTCTATTATTTTTGTTTGTAGCTATAGACAATTTGCTTGTGTTTTGATCATGTTCTTCATTTCTACTAGGTTTGACATCTGTTCTTTTAGCTTCTTTGATTATTAGTTTCAGTCAACAATTCTTGACTTCATGTCCACAACTATGACAAAGATAACATTTTACAGGTGTTTTGTTGTTTATTTTCGCTACTGGTAATGTTATTTTCCCTTTTTCAAAATTCCATTTATCTTTTTCAAACTGCAGTCTTTTTGCCTCAAGATCTAACTTTTGTCTTTTTAAAGCTAGTTCTTTATCTCTTTGTTTTTCTTGTGCTTCTAATTTTTGTAGCTCAAGTGGTATAAGATCTTTAGCTGCTGTGTGTTGTGTTTCTAAATTTTGTAGTTCAAGTTGTTTACGTTCTTTAGCTACTGCATGTTGTGCTTCTATGTCTATTTTAGCTGCCGCTCTGTCTTTTCGTTGCTGACTATAAAACTCTGAGAGTTTGTTTTCTGCCCATGTCAAGAGTTCTAGGCCAGTAAAACCGAATTTCACACCAAGTACTACAAAATCTATTAATGTAGACATGTTGTGGTTGAGTAATTGTCTACCATATATGTGTCAATAACATGTAGTTGGTAACAATGCACAATAATTGCAGACACTATCAGTATCAGTGTCTTCAGATAACAGTATCTGTGATGACAATGGTGAAGAGTCTCAATAGCAAGAATATATCTGCGCCAGTGTCGCTGCTGATCTTGCTCTGGCGAAGCCGACTGTGATGATCTTGCAGTAATGGTGTTCAACAAGAATGATAACAATACTGGACAACAATAATACCTACTAGAAGTTATAGCTAAATGACATAACACCTGTGGACAGAATAATCACAAATAATAGAGACATTAATGACGTTAAAGATCAACAAATAATGGACTATGTTACAAAACAAGACAAAGTTCTCGCTAGCAGTTGTAAATTTACTTAAGTTTCAAGTCAATTACGAATGCTAACCGAACGGAACGTACTTTTGGGTATTGATAAAATAACCACAACCTCCCACTACTGATGAGGGTAAGTAAACATAGTAATGAAAGGGTGCCTGTTGATTCTTAACTACCAAGCAAGACACATACACATATCAAATGGAAGCAACTCAACCTGTGTATATTCAGATCCGGTGTCCTTGGTGGCTTGGTCCCACTCCGGAATTGGTCAGAACTTGATAGGGACTCGCTTAGCTGCACTCTGGATTGATTAGGAATCAGTCCAAGATGGATCCTCAAAGGTGCTGCTCCAGAAACGTGATGTGAAAAGTTCTTGCCCTACTACTGCTGCCTGTCTGTTGACAAGTATATCTGAAAAATATTCTTGAACCTGACATTGTCATTAGTTTAATAGTGCATTGTAGTGCGTGAAGCACACGAGGATGGCTCTGTAGTGTTGCTTGGTGTGGCTGAGTGCCATAATTCTCCTTGAAATCAATTTTGGAATTTTGATAAATTCTTGCAGCTGCACACTGATTTATTATGTTAGACAATCACGCAATGTGATGTTTGGCTGAGACGTGAGACGATCTGCTCTAGTTGGTAGCCATATTTATCTGCTGACCTTTGTCAATGTCACTCTCTTTGACTTCATGAACAAAATTTTCATTGTTAATTCTATGTTCTGATGGCATTGATTACTTGCTAACTCGCAAAATTTGATGTTGAAGTGTCATTCTTTGTAACTTTGGGTTCAATAACAAACGGGCGCAACCCTCACGTGCCAAGTGCCGAACTTCGCGTCTGTATGATGGATGACTACTTCAGACACAATTGGGCTACAGCAATGCCCAATGTTCGACATCTTGGTATTTGTCTAGGTTTAATGTTTAAACTGGGCTCGTACAAAACACTATATCACTCTCAGATCTAGGATGCACACAACAGAAAAGTCAGTTGCGTCCTTAAACGATACAATCAAATTAAACCTTTATTGTTCAACAGTACTACACGGGGCTGACATAGGCCGCCGGTTCCTACCGGTTCGCGTTATGCCTATAACCCGCACACCGTCTGCCACCAATATAATGTCTTGCTCATTTAATCGTAAGACGACTATCGTTGCTACATCTGATCTGTCTGACGATAATATAACCTATCTATTCAATGGGCTAATAGTTCAAGCATTACTCACACATAACTGGTACCCACAAGCTCTGCTCACAGCGTGCCTCTGGCCGCCATTCTCGTTGACATCTCCTCACAACCGGGCCATCACTGCCTCGCCATCACTGGCCTCCGTTTGCGTTCATCAAGCGACAGCTTCGATGTGTTGCTCCATCATTGTCCTCGTGCACACTCGAAACAATCTTCACTCAACTGCATCTCAGATGTTTCCCATTCCTTTGAATACTGTCGAAAACTGAAACACATTCACAACTCTTCAATCGACCTTCTCTTGTTCACGTCCGAGCGCCTTCTGTCCAGATCGTAACATTTTCCGGCTTTGACCTGGGCGCGTCACGTGACCACATTAGCTCCGCCCACTAATCTGCCCGTTTTCGCTTGCATTTTTGAACTGTGTGTCAACGACATCTCTCTAGTTTCTACGCTTGACACACTTGCTGTGTTTCGCGTATCCATCTCATGGCATCCATAGTCTTCTAAGGCATTGATCATCTCTGCTGTGGTGTTTCAGAACCGAAGGTCTTGCCAGTTTTCATATGGTTAAAAGCATTCTGAAATCTCATCTCATCTCATCTCATCTTGTTCCTCTTGTACCTTGCGGTGTCGAGGTGAAGTATAAACTTCGTGAGAGTGCCCGATTATGGGCTTCATATATCGATATTCCCATGGACTCTGCTATTCCCTTCGTCCAGCGTTTACGTGGTCGGCCTCTTCCTCTGTTTCCGTCTGGTCTGTACATCATTGCTTGTTGTGGTATGCTGTTATCAGGTAATCTACTTGCATGGCCATACCATTTGACTTGCTGCTTTCTAATAAAATCTAGTACTGCTTTAACCCCCACTTTAGTTCTGATTTCTTCATTTCTGATCTCATCTCGTCTTGATACGTTGAGTATTCTTCTCAGGAACCTCATTTCTGTTGTTGTGATTTTTCTTTTCTCTTTTTCTGTCATTGTCCAGGTTAGGCATTGGTAGCATAGAGTTGGTAGAAAGATTGTGTTTTAAAGTGCTTTCTTAGTAGTTATTGATATATGTTTGTTCTTTAGTATTGGTGCGATTTGTCCAATGAGTTGATTTGCCTTATTGCACCTATTTTCGATCTTGTCTTCTGATCTGCCATTTTATGATATTATACTTCCTAGGTACTTGAAACTCTTTACTTGTTTTAAGGGATGTTCGTTTAGGTGAATTGTTGTTGTTTGTTCTTCTTTAGGTACAGTCATTACCTCTGTTTTCCTTATGCTAATTTTCATGTTATGTTCCCTACACATTTCGTTTAGACTATTCATGTGGTCTTGTAATTCAGCTTCTGATTTTGCTATTAGTGTTTGATCGTCCGCAAACAGGAGACCTCTAATGGTTAGATTTGTAGATGGTTCTTCTTCTGTGTTCTCGTCATGCAGTATTCTTGCTGTCTCTGCTTGGCTGGTTTCTTTACATATGTTGTCTATATATGTTATTAACAAGAGAGGGGACAGGACACAACCTTGTCGTACTCCAGATCTTATGGTGAAGGGTTCTGAGTGTCCTCCAGTTGCTCTCACTATGCATTCACTGTTGTTGTATAAACTTCTACATAGGTTTGTTAGATGTGTATTCACTCCATATTGTTTAAGGATTTCCCACAGCTTGTTTCTGTCTACTCTATTGAATGCCTTTTCTTGGTCGACAAAGGGTAAGTAGAGTGTTTCATTGAATTCGATTGATTTTACTATACGTTGTCTAAGAGCAAAAATGGCATCTGTGCATCCTTTGTTTTTTTTCCTAAATCCAAGTTGTGTTTCGCTTAGCTGGGGTTCTAATGTAGTTCGTAATGTTTTTTTCAAGAATTTTGCAAAATATTTTCCCAGTATGACTCAACAATGAAATGTCTCTGTATTGTGTGCAGTCTCTTTTACTGCCTGTGTTTTTCCAAATTGGGATAATTATGGAGTTTCCCCAGTCTCGTGGTGTCTGTTGTTCTACCCAAACATGGTTGAATAGTCTATGTAGCTAAGCTGTTTCTACTTCTCTTGCTGCTTTAATTAGTTCATTTGGTATTTCATCCTGTCCCGGTGATTTGTTCAATGGGGCTAACCTGATGGTTTCTATAATTTCTTCTTTTAGTATGTCTGGTTCTAGTTCTTCGGTGACATCTGTGTAGGTCTCTTGAATTCCTGTGACATCTGATGGGATGTTGAGAAGTTGTTCGAAATGCTGCTTCCTTCTTATTAGGATTTGTTTTGTTTACTTATTGGTTCTCCATTTTCGCTGTTAATTATTTCAGTTGGGTCAAAGGGTTCTACTCTGGTTCGCATTGCACCTATCTTTTTGTAGAAGTTTCTAGTTGCCTCCTTGTAGTTTTTATTTAGGGTTTCTCCATACTCTTCCCAGTCTTTTTGTTTTTCCCTCTTTACTATTCTACACACATGTCTTCTCGCTATTCGATATTCTATGTAATCACATTCCTGTTTGCTCATCAACCACTTTTTATATTTTTCCTTTTTTTTTTTTTACCGCTTTCTTTACTTCTGCGTTACACCAACTTGTTATTTTCTTTATCCGTCTTTTGCGTTATTTCGTGGTTCCACATGTTATTTTTGCAGTATTTAAAATGCTTGATTTGAACATCTCCCATTCTTCTTCCACTGTTTTTCTTTCTATAGGTAATTTTACAAAGAGTTCAGTTAGTTCTTTCTCATAATTTTCCCTTACTGCCTCGTCTTTAAGGTTTTTTAAGTTTACTGATTCGCATGACATGTATTTTCCTGCTCTTTGTTTTCTTCTTCTGGTGGTTCTTATTGTGGCAACGACTGCTTTATGATCTGTGTTTATACTGAAATTGGGCACTGCCCTTGTATCTAATATATATCTCTTTCTGTTATTTCTTGTTAATATAAAATCAATTTGACTTTAGTATCTAGATCAGTGGTGGCCAACGCGAGGCCCGCGGGCCGCATGCGGCCCGCCAAGAGTCATGTTGTGGCCCGCGGAGCTAGGTCAAATGAACATAAATGTTAACTTTATTGTACATATTACCAAAAGAACATTACATCATGAGTCGTTCGTATCATACATTTTTAAATTATAGCTAAGAGAAATGTGAAATATCTCGCATTTTTTGAAAATTTCATTGGTTTTGAGCTATGTTGAATATCCCGCATTTTCGTGAAAATTCATATATTTTAGCTATTTCAAATATCCCGCTATTTGACACTCAAGGTTACGTAGTGTTTTTTTAGACGTTAGGTGTTGATAAAATTTAATATGAGACTTCAACTTCAGATATGTATGTTCTGTGGTCTTCGGCGTCTTCGGGAAGCTCGCAACGCTATCGGGCTTATGCTCATAACTACTTTCAGTCCAGCTTGACAAAGTTCCGTGTTATGCTGTAGTTTCGTTCTGTTATCGCCACTGCGTCTGGAGAAATTTTGCGATCGACGTTAAAATATATATTTATCATATTTATAATAAGATTTCAAAATACTTTAACCAAGTATCCTGCTTGCTTGCTTGCTTGCTTGCTTGTGTTCGCTGGCTGTGAACTCCAGCGCTAAGTTCTGTCGGATGAAGACACCCTGTTGTCCAACATCAGTGTGATGTCATACAGGACCTGAGGTTTGCGTGAGTATCCATTGTCCCATGTCTGGCTTATTGGTGTGCAGACTGGTGATTCCTTGCCGTGCAGGCAGACACTCTCCGACTTCGGAGGAATCAACGATCCTACTGACTTTAGTCAGGACCCCAAAAGAGACCTGTTGCCCAGGACGCTCGGCGAGGACGCGTTAATAGGTCTTGGTCAGTATAGAACCCAGCCCTGGTACCTTGGAAACACCTCTGCGTCCCACAAAGTATCCTGTCTACCGTGTCGATTCTATAGGTATGTAAACCCTGAAACGTTTTATTTATGTAATTTAAATTAATTAATTTGTATTAATTAGTATTACCCGTGGTGTTTTTTTTTCCAGATAAAAACGAAGACCTACCATGGCGTCAACGCGTAAAGACGTTGGAATAAAGAAGAGAAGAATCACAGAAGAATTAATATGTTTTCAAGATAGGTGGACTATAAATTATTTTTTTTTTCGTGGAAATTAAAACAAAGCCCTCGTGCTTGATATGCAACGAATCTGTTAGAGTAAAGAGTAAACATCGAACGGCACTACGTGACTAAACATGCAAGTAAGTTTGATAAGTACAAAGGGCAATTTCGACAAGACCAAGTAGATTACTTTAAAGCAACAAAAATTTCTGCAAAACAAAAGATATTTACTAGAGCGGTTTCAGAGTCAATATGCGATGTAAAAGCTAGTTATGCAGTAGCCCTGATACTAGCAAAACAAAATCGAAGCCATATTCAGATGGTGACATGGTTAAGGAATATTTGGAGAGCGTCGTTGAAATTATGTTTCCAAAACAGAAGAAGAATGTCTCAAAAATAAGTCTGTATCGTCAGAATATTACTAGGCGTGTGGGCGACATTGGGAAACATATTGAAGATAATTTGAAAAGTCAAGCATCCAAGTTTATATTTTATGCTCTATCATTGGATGAAAGCACAAATATGGCAGATACAGCCCAACTGGTAATTTTCATCAGGAGTCCATTTTAAAAAATACAGAAGAATTAGCGGCAGTATATCCACTGAAGGACACTACTAAGTCACGAGATTTGTTAGAGGCAGTTACATCGACATTGAATCGCTTTTCGTTACAACTTAACAACTTATCGGGCTTAACAACGAATGGTGCTCTAGCAATGGTTTAGTAAAATTGATTGAAAATAAGGCATCCAAAGTCGGTAATACGTCAATGCTAAATTTTCATTGCATTATTCATCAGGACAATTATGTTCGTAGTCCCTCAAACTGTGCCATGTCATGAAAGAGGTCGTCAAAATAAATAGTGATCTCCATTAAGTCGAACGGGTTGATTGAATCACCGTCAGTTCCAAACACTTCTAAAGTCTTTGGACTCAGATTGTAATGACGTTACATTTTATGCAGAACTAAGATGGCTGACCAGTGCCAAATTGCTGAAAAGAGTATTTGAGTTGCAGCAAGAAATACAATCATTCTTTGCAAGCAAGTCAAAAAGTATCCCAGAGTTTGAAGACAAAGAATGGGTTTGCGACTTTTCATCTGTTCGATATAACTAGCCACCTAAATGACGTTAATACTCGTCTACAAGGGAAAAATCAATTAATTAATTAGATGTAAGATCATATTTCTGCATTTCAAATGAAACTTGGTCTTTGAGAACAACAGATGAGGACAAAAAATATTTTACTTACTTTCCTACATTGTCATTGTAACCAGAGGTCACACAGGAGGCGGCGGATAAATATGCTTCTTTGATATCTGACTTAAACCTCGAATTTAAAAATCGATTTCAGGATTTAAAAATAAAATAAAACATCTTGTGCTTTTTTGTGCATTTGCAACGCCATTCGCGGTAGACGTGAATTTATTACCAGAAAGATTACAAATGGAACATTGTGAAATGTGTTGTGATACGCAGTTAATGGAGAAATTCCATCAAGTTGGTTAGGAAGAGTTCTATAAAACGTATTTGGACAAGGATATATATCCTGCGTTTTAAAATCATGCTCTGTCGATGGTTTTGCTATTTGGAAACACTTATGCGCGTTGTCAGGATCTTGATTCACAATCACACATTCTCGTAGTAACCAACAGATGTGATAGCAAACACTGTCATAGAATGACTTTACGTGACACACGGAAAATACAATTATAACCACTTTATTCGCACTTCTCACTCGACGCAAACATTACAGGCATCGCTCAACCATAACGGTGATGCCATTACACAATAAATATGTACATTCAATGCATCAATTCGTAACTTACAACACTACGTCCCAGGCGCACAGTCTTCTATACTCAAACAGGCGTTCTCTCTAATAGCGTCCACTCACACAAGCAATACGAGCACACATCTCACATGTCTGTTCTCTACCACAGTCCGAGGCCGTCTGACCTCTAACTGCAGTGAGTCCTCGTTGGTCGTATTTCCTCACTGCGTGGACTCCGTGCGCCACGCGTACCACAACTGACCGTTCTCGTCACTGCGTAGTTAGTGCCGCTCACAGGCGTACCTGGCCGTAATTGCCAGGCGTCGATGATGAAGACATGGCAGATCTGGTGGGGAGATTCTGACATTCTCCCGCCACCCTCTCTAATGAAAGGAGTATCCTTTCATTGTTGGCTATATACATTTGGGTTTATTTATTAAACCTGTCAGAATCGACCCATGGTTTGTCATCTGACGTGACAATTTGGTTTATATTGAAATATTTTGGGTAATTGTATGATATATACACACGCTCGTCAATGATGCTATCAAGCCACGCTACTCAAGTACAATCCACTAGTTGGATTTTAACGTAGGTTGTAAATAGACACAGCCAGTCCTGTAGCTATCAGCGATTTATGTTATCTTCCAAGCCACGCAACCACCTCACGACAAATGAAAAAAACACACACAAAAAGAGACATGTCAGGCCGCGAGTCATCTCCTTCCTAAGACGACTCCAACATTCGACCCCAACCCAATGTGGTCAGATAGTCTAATGTAGGTCCACAACTTCGGTAATTATATTTCACGCATAGTTGATGTCATCTTGCGATGTGTCGCCATTCTGGCAACATGAGGAAGGTGTTTTATATCTATTACATGTTACCAGTAATTCAAATTGTTTCCCTTATATGTAATGGTGAAACAACACAAAACTCTATGGGCGATAATTTTCACAATCTTTCAAAGAAAATAAATTACATTGGTAACTCAAGTTCTAAGCGTCGCAGTTTGATGCTTATTGTCAATAGTGAACCAAATGGTACTATTGAGAACAAGTTGGTCAATCTATGATTCTCAGATTACAAATATCAAAAATCCCTTCATACAATATATATGCAAATTTAATATCACACAGTTTATGTAAAACATCAATTCTTTGTGAGAATCATTATATAGTCTGCTAATTTCTAAATTTTAGCTAATTAATTCCAAAAATACCGGAAGTACACATCTGGCGTGTTCAGATGTAACTAACACAATGTTCTTTCGTCACGTAGTTGTGTAGAAGCATGGATTAAACTGTTCACACGTACACCTGTTGGATACTGTTATTTCGAAGCACGGATTAAAGCGTTCTGTTGAATTCAGATGTCGTTGTTCCTTTCGCACAGTTTAAAACGTCTGAACACTCTGCTAAGCTTATATCAACAGTGTTCATAAGCGCAGGTAATACTGATAATCCAACATATGACTTCAGGTAGGTGTAACAGTGAGGGAATTAGGTTAGGAGTAAAGAGTTAAGGAATGCTGCGCATTCCTTGACTAGGGGGAAAACCATAGTGAACGTGTGTGCACGAATGAAGAAGGGTATCTAGGAAAACACACACGTCACTTGGGGGCCAGCGAGAAGACATGTCAACACCAGGCAGAGAATCTACCATCATGTGTGCTGTAGTATAACGATTCGGCCAATAAAGTATGTTTATAACAACGCGGAGACTTGGGTCCTATATGATCACGTGCTTAACCTGTCTTGACCACACTATGACAGCAGGTTGATTTGGTGCCGTGAAAGTCTGAAACATGGGAGGTCGCGGAGAGAGTACCGCTATGGAAAATTGTTGTGTCTGGGCGTCTGGAGAAGGAAGTTTGTAAATATTGAGAAACGCAACAGATGAAAGCCGCCTGTTGATAGTTATTGTATACCTGTTTAACAAGGAGATCCATTTTCAAGAACAGCGCTCAAAAAGGTTTGATTGATAAACTTATTTTTTTGAAAGACTGATGTTGTTACATATTTAATCCTATAAATTAACTGGAGAATTGACCAACGCTAATTGATCAAGTAATGCCGTTCTGCATCAAAAATCAGTACAAATTATGAATTTTAACCCGTGGGACTGTTGAAGGTGAAGTCAAGGTTATGGTGCAAATTTCATAATTATGAAATCAAGATCTGCAATACTTTCTACAGTCACTTCACATTTAGAAGGCATTGATGAAATTTGTCTCAACTTATAAGATAAAGCACTTTAAACTGACCATGGCGAGAATTCCACATGAAAATAAGAGATTGGATAGCGTCAGCTTTAAATCAAATTGTTGTTGACTGGATTACGTTTGCGCTGAAATATATATATGAAAAACCCAGATGGCTGTTGGAAACTGAGTTTTTTTTTGCTGAAATCGTGAGCAGTTGTCGTTTGCGTGAAGGTGACCTTACTTGAAGGGAATCTACAGTTAATCGAGCAAGTAAACATGCAGTCTTGTTGCGAGCCTGGTATCGAGCATAATTTTCGTCAGGAATTAATTGGAAAGAACTGACTTCGACTTCGATTAAATTATTATGGAAAGAAATCCAGAGGCTCTTCTTTGTTCTGCTCATTTCAACGAGGTTGATTAGAGTCCTTTGTTAATGTGGTGTAGGTAATTCTGAATCAGTAGCTCATTTAAATTCTTTTATCAAAATTCAGGATTGAAACAGGAATATTCTTCGTCAGGATCTTCGATTGGAGGCTTTAGTTAAGTTAATTAGATAATATTAGAGTAATTAACAGATTATGTATTGTTGCTGAATTTGAAATTAACATTGTTTGAAATATTTGTATATTGCTTGATAATTATAGATTTTAGGATGGAATCCCAAGATTTTTCACAGGTACTGACTGGAGTTGGCGGGGCAATATCAAGGTTGGATGCAGTATTAAGACAACAAAATGTAAACAGTGATGTTGAAAGATTTAGTGGTCAAGCAAATCAGTTTAAGAAATGGATCATTTCTATTGAGAAACATGCATATTTAATAAACGCTACAGATGGGGAGAAAAAGAATTTGGCATACAGAACAAGTACAAGTCCAGTTTCTGACCATATAAGAAGAAAATTAGAAGCAGCAGGAGGTGAAACCTGGGAAGAATTTAAAGATGATCTCGCAAGAAAATATGCTGAAATTACTGATCCACAACACGCATTCTCAGTATTGCGACAGACTAGACAAAGCAGCACAGAAAGTGTCCAGTTATACAGTGACAGGTTAATCAATTTGGCTGAAGAGTCATTTTTAGGACAGAATGTACGAGCTGAAGAAGTGGAACGGATGTTAGTAGGGATTTTTGTTGATGGGATTAGGTCAGATGGATTGAAATTTAAATTATTAAGAGAGAATCCTGCAAGATTGTCACAAGCGGTAGATATCGCTATACAAGAGGAAAGCTTGAGGAGGAGGTTTAGGTTAAGAGTAGGACGAGAGTTAGGTAGTAGTTCAGAAGATAGAATTGAAGAACCTATGGAAATAGGACAGTATAGACATGGATGGAGAGGAAGACGAAGAGAAATACAGATGGTACAAAGAAACGAGAACGCATATAATCAAGATAGAAGAGGACAAGTGAGAAATACTGTAAGAAACATGGAAGGAAACACAAATAACTCGAATGTGGTTTGTTGGGGGTGTCATAAACGGGGGCACATTTTTCGCTTTTGTGGTAACAGAAGTGGCCCATCGAATACGCAAAATAGTAGAGGTGTTCAGTCGAGTATACAGAATAGAATTGCAAATGGCAGACCAGCAAATTGGAATTCTGGAGAAATACAGAGAAATTTTAGAAGGTCAGGAAATCAGGAAAATTGGCATCCCGCTTACTGAATAGGGTCGGCAGTAGGAGGGAAGATAGTAAGATCCAAAAAGGGCATCAATATATTAAAAACCCAAAGGATGAGTATAATAGAACATTTAGAAATAAAAAACAAGACGAGGTAAAACAATTGTCATTAAATATGGTAGATCCTAGCTCATGTATAGTACAGATAGGAAAATATAAAGTTAGAACATTAGTGGATTCGGGAGCACAAGTTAGCGTGATTAAAGAAGCATTTTTATATCGAATGTTAAAAAATTGTAAAATATTTAGAATTCAGGAGAATCTTCATTCGGTAACGGGACAAAAGTTAGAAGTGCTAGGACAAACGATGATAAATTTGAAATTAGGAGGGATAAATGTCAGGCATATGTTTCATGTGGTTAAAGAATTAAATAGAAATATGATATTGGGACGAGATTTTTTATTGAAAAATGGGGTGAGACTTTTATTTGATTTGCATAAATTAAAATTCCAAGACGTTTACGTAGATCTAGAAGAAGATATGCATGTGTCGACATTAGTTAGAGTTAAAACGACCATGAATTTAAAACCACAGTCAGTTAATTTGATACAAGCAAGACTGAAGAAAAACCCGTATTATGTAGCAGGAAACATAGTCAGAATCACGGAATTGCAAAATGAAATAATTGATGAGCCAGGTTTAGAAGTTCCGGATGGAATAATAGAATTAGATAAAAGTTTAACATTTCCAGTAATGGTTATAAATAACACAGGTAGAGAAATTAAATTATACAGAGGATGTGTAATAGCCAAGCTAGAACATAACGTTAGTGACATATTGGCAACAGATAGAGTAAATATGGCAGGTATAAGTTATTCAGAAACCTCTAGTGAAAGAATTAATAATAGACGCGGATGCAGAAGAAAAGGGAACGTAAGAATGGATGAATTGATCCATCCATATAGAAGAAATACAGCACAAATACATTCACTAGACAAAGTAACAAGAGAAAAAGAATTGTTAGCACAATTAAAAACTTCGCCAGAAAATAAGGAAGTGTTAGAAAAACTTATAAAGCAAAATCAAGATGTGTTTGCGATAAATGATTTAGAATTGGGTAAGACACAAACAGTTACGATGGAAATAGACACGGGAGATCATCCACCAATTAGTTTAAAACCATACAGAACTCCATTAAGAAATAGAGAAGTCGTAGAAAAGGCAATAGAAGATATGTTGAAAGCAGGCATAATAACAAGGTCAAAATCAGAATGGTCATCTCCGGTCGTCATTGTGGCCAAGTCTGATGGTTCGAACAGGTTCTGCTGCGACTATAGGGCGTTAAATAAAATTACTAAGAATGTAGCGTACCCATTGCCGGTGATTGGTGATATTTTGGGGTTACTTAATGGCTCTACATATTTCACAACGCTGGATGCAAGGGCAGGATTTTGGTGTATTCCGATGTCGAAGGACGCGCAAAAGAAAAGTGCCTTTTGTACTCATATGGGTTCTTACGAATTCTTACGTATGCCATTCGGTCTCAAAAATGCACCATCTCACTATATGTTCTTAATAAATGAAGTACTAGACGGTATGCAAAGTTTTGTCCTGGCATATATTGATGACGTATTGATTTTTACGAAAGGAGATGTAGAGAATCATTTGAAACATGTTAGACTAGTATTTGACAGATTAAGAAAGCATGACGTTAAATTAAAGCTAAGTAAGTGCCAGTTTTTAAAGACAGAAACAAAATATTTAGGTTATATAATAAATAGGGAAGGTATTAAACCAGACCAGGAAAAGATAAAAGTTATTAAAGAGTTACCTCCTCCCACTAACGTTAAGGAAGTGCGTGCTTTTATAGGAACGTGTGCGTATTATAGACGGTTTGTACCAGCCTTTTCAAGGATAGCAATACCTATTACGAATTTAACGGGAAAATACGCTAGGTTTAAGTGGGATGATGAGTGTCAAAAAGCGTTCGAACTTTTAAAAGATAGCTTAACAGTGGTACCATTATTAACACATCCAGACTTGAATAAACAGCTAATATTATACACAGATGCTTCAGACAACGCAATAGGAGCATGTTTGGTTCAACCATATGAAGGAGAAGAATCTGGAATACCAGGGGTTAAAAATGAAAGACCAATCTATTTCTTGTCTCATAAACTCAGCAAGACTCAAAAGAAATGGCCGATTATTGAGAAAGAAGCATATGCTATACACTACGCTCTTCAAAAATTAAATTACTATTTACATAACGCCAATTTCATTATTAGAACTGACCACATGCCATTAAAGTCGATATTAGAAGCACCAATACAAAATAGGAAAATACAAACCTGGGCATTGAATTTACAAGGGTACAATGCTAGGGTTGAATATGTGTCAGGGAAACATAATACGTGCGCCGATCTTTTGTCTAGAATCCTGTACCCACAGTCATCAGGAAACACGGAAGATGAAATTGAACCAGACATAGACGATCGAAACTGGCAAGTAAATATATTAGATTCTGCCATAATAAATAGGGAAGAATTTGAGAGTTTACCATCGGATCAAGAGTCTGAACCTAGAACAGAAGACCCACATTTAGAACAGTTTGATATGAAAACAGAACAAGAATTAGATCCAAAAATAGTACAGATAAAAAGAAAACTGAAAGAAACAGGGGAAAATAGTTTTAAAAGAAAGTTTGTAGAGTTACAAGAAGACAATCAATTATATTATATCAGTGAAAAAGGTGAAGGAGTAAGAAAATATATTCCGAAACATTTAGAACAAGAAGTCTTAAAGGCATATCACGATAATAATGGTCATTTTGGACGAGATAAGTTAGTGAAGGCTATTAGCAGTAAATATTACTGGCCGAATTTATTCAAAAGCGTATATGAATATGTTGAAGCATGTGAAAAGTGTAGGTTAAGAAACATGAAGATAATTAAATGTCCTTTACAAGATACCGATATTCCTCAATTTCCAATGCAGAAAGTAAGTTTGGATATTTCAGGTCCTCATCCAAAAACATTATCGGGAAATGTATACCTACTACATATAGTTGATTCATATAGTCTCTGGCCAGAAGTTTATCCAATTCCAGACAAGAGTGCTGATTCAGTTATAAATATGCTTTTACAAGAATTTATACCAAGGTTTGGGTGTCCACAAATAATACTTACAGATAATGGGAAAGAATTTGTAAATAAAAAGTTTGAGAAATTGGTAAAAGATTGGAATATAAAACACATTAGGACTTCATATTACAGACCAACTTCTAATGCTAAAAATGAGAGACAACACAGAACACTATACAATATTCTAGCGAAAAATGTAGAAGAACACGATATGGATTGGGATCTTTATTTGGGGATAGCATTAGCGGCGATACGTACACACGAAAATGAAGGAACAGGTTTCTCACCATTTTACTTAGTACATGGAAGAGAACCAATATTGCCAATTGATAATTTATTAAAGCCTAGGAGAAAATATCTGGGGGAAGATTTTCAAGAAACAAGGTTGCAAGAGATGCATAAAGCACATGTACGTTTAAGAAATAATATAATTAAGGCTAGAGAAAGACAGAAGAAATATGCAAATAAAAATGCACACTTACAAGAGTTTAACGTAGGTGATAGAGTATATTATAGAAAACATAGAAAAAACTCTAAGTTTGATGCTCATTGGGTCCCGGGATACTATATTCTAGAAAAAAAAGGTCCAGTGTCATATACTATTAAGAATCAAATTTCAGGGCATGTTGCACGTTCACATGTAGAGCACTTAAGGCGAGATAATGAAGAAAGGAATGCAGAGAATAATAATAATAATTATTGTTCCGAAGAAATATTGTCAGGTGGACAGTTTGTCAGACAAACGGTATATCCAATACCTATAGAGAATGGAAAACAAGTAACAACAGCTGAACAAGAAGAAACGGTACCAAAAACAGTCATGACAGAGGAAAATAACATGTATGACGATTATATTAGTGAAGAGTCGGTCAGAGAAAATATCGAACCTCCATTTATGAATACAAGACAGGCAGTAAAAAGAAAGTTGGATAGACAGAAAGAAAAAGAAATTAAGAGGCAAAGGAAACTTAGAGTGAGTTCTTCAAGTGGTGAAGATATGCCAGTATTTGAAAATTTGTTGAGACGGCAAGACAGGAAAATTAGATTGGATTTAGAAAAGAAGAAATTAGCGGTTGCTAGTAATGGATATACAGACGGGGAAGAAGAAATGGATGAAAAGTCAGAAACTGATGAAGAAGCTGATATGAAAGAAGATAGCTCTCCTCGAGAGGATAGCGACATTGATGTAGATATTGCAATTATAGAAAAAAATTTGAAGTTATTAAGAAAATGGAGAAGAGATAGATAAATAGCTTGGTAGAATATTCTGCAGATGGCAGATAGAAGAAGAAGTTAGACACGATATTTTTGTGTTTACAAAGAAGGTACTTGGTGGAGTTTTTTCTAAAACGGAAAATTATTATTGGGTACTCATAATATGGTCTTGAAATTCATAATGTATGAGTAAATTGATTAATGTGTGGGGATAAATATGATGAGGGGATTAATATGGTTTGCTCAATTGTTGGGACTGCAATTGTGTTTTATGAAATGTGAAAAATAAGTTAACTTAGATGGTTATTTTTACAATGTTTTGGTTTTATTGAGTGTGTTTAAAATGATTATTACTTGAAGTTCAGTTAGAAGATGAATTAAAGTGGTGGTTAGTGAAGTGACTCAATATGTAGTAATGGAGGGGTATGTTGTTATTACAAGTGGGGTATGCAATGTATATACAAGGTTTATAATAGGAGCTGGGTTGAACAGCGTTTAATGGGAGAATATGGGGGGAATGCCAGGTTGAGTTTTGGCATTTAAATAACTGGATATTGGAAGAAGAAGACTGTACTTAACAGTTAGGAGGTTTTTTTTGTTGAAGGAATGGTAAACGGGAAATTGATGACCTGAATAGTACAAAGGCTGGCAGTTTTGGATTAACATATTTTTTTTTGATAATAACAATTATTATTGACGGAAACTGAAGATAAATTTGGAAACTTTATTTTTTGATAAAGTTTTGAGAATGTATGGGAAGAGAAAGGTGATTACTTCTTACTTTTTCCTTACTTTTTCTTTCTTATTTTTTTTGGTGCGCACCAACCCAAATCTAATCTAACTATATTTTTTCTGTCTATCCTAGAATACTGAGAGTGTGAGAATGTGAATAAGGGGGAAATAAAGGATAAGGGAATATCTTCAGTTTTGTCAATCATAATTTGGATGGACATTTTAAGTAAAAGCGGTTCGCTTATGGAGACTTTTGTATTGTGGGGAATTTTATGGAGAGTTTTGTAGAAAGTTTTCTAGAGAACTTTATAACGAGTTTTGTAGAGAGTTTCGATATTATGGTCTCTAGTTAGCAATTGGCTATGAGGAGATAGGAGAATTGAGTTAGGAAATATATGGAATTGTTGTTATTGTAGAATAGAGATGTAAAGTTAATTAATTAAAAGTTGGGGTTGAGATTTTTTCAAGGAAAAATTCTCTTTGAAGAAGGGGAGGCATTGTAACAGTGAGGGAATTAGGTTAGGAGTAAAGAGTTAAGGAATGCTGCGCATTCCTTGACTAGGGGGAAAACCATAGTGAACGTGTGTGCACGAATGAAGAAGGGTATCTAGGAAAACACACACGTCACTTGGGGGCCAGCGAGAAGACATGTCAACACCAGGCAGAGAATCTACCATCATGTGTGCTGTAGTATAACGATTCGGCCAATAAAGTATGTTTATAACAACGCGGAGACTTGGGTCCTATATGATCACGTGCTTAACCTGTCTTGACCACACTATGACATAGGCTTGGTAATCCCTCGTAGCACTGTTTGTCTAAATGTTCGTCAATGTTTAAAATATTATTACCTTTCGTTCTCATAACACACAAATATTCATCACATTTACCTTAATAAAATATAATATATGTACATGGGGACATTGTCCCTATCACAACTATATTTCACAGCGTTTCTAAGTTAAATTCAATATTATTTCGCTGTGTTACTGCGCGCTATAAAGAATTGCAGATAATCACTGCTTTACTGTGTGCGCTCAGGCAAAAGTAGGCTGTCGCACGTGTCATGCGGACATCTGGAAAGAAGGTCGGCAATCCTATTTTGAGTACCGCTGATATGCCTTACTTCAAAACTGAAGTCTTGGAGTAATAGCGACCACCTTGCTATCCTGTGATTCGTCGGAGTACCAGTAGTGATGATTGTTAATGGATTGTTGTCTGTCTCCACTATAAAATGTTTTCCTAACACAAATCTAGATAATTTTCTCACTGCATAAACCAGAGCGAGGGCTTCCACCTCAGGAGTCGACCACTTTTTTCTCTTGGTTTGCGTTTGCGACTCACGTAATATACTGGGTGAAGGATTCCCTCATGGCTTTGCAATAAAACGGCCCCGATAGCTATGGAGCTCACGTCGGTTCTAAATCTGAAAATAGTGTCCAAATTTGGCAATTTGAGTATAGGATTACTAGAAAAATATGATAAAACTTTTGTGAATGCTGGTCTCAGGCATTCGCTGTTTACAATTTTGTTTGGTTTATCTTTGGTTTGTAAGTTGGTAAAACACTCTGTCAAAGTAGCAAAATGTGGAATAAATTGTCTATAATAATTGAGTAAACCTAGGACACTTCTTATTTCCTTCTTTGTTGTCGGAAGCGACAATTTTAGAATCCTTCAAACAATATTGTCGTCAGTAGTTACAAAGCCGTTGCAAATTTTATAGCCCAAAAAAGTAATTTACTGGAAGGCTATGTCAACCTTTGATGGTTTCACTGTTAGGCCGTGATGCCTGATGAGTTCAAATGTCTGTTGTAAAGTCGTAAAGTGGTCTGTCATAGTCTTAGTATGTACGCAGATGTCGTCCATGTAAGAAAGTATATTTGGGATGTCTGTCAGTAATAGCCTGGTCATTCGTACAAATATTGAAGGGGCGTTGACTAACCCGAATGGAAATTTACACCATTCGTATAGACCGCAGGGTGTGGCAAATGCTGTCAAATGTATGCTATCTTCATACATCGGTATTTGCCAGTACCCTTTCGTCATGTCCAGTTTTGTAAAGTATTTTGCGTCTGTTATTTCCGTCAATATGTCTTCACAGTTAGTCATGGGTTCTAAATCTAACTGTGTAATGCTGTTAAGATTCCGATAGTCAACACAGAGACGTGTGGTGTTGTCCTTCTTTTTGACAATCACAATCGGTGAACAAAAATGTGATTGGGATCTTCTGATAATGTGATTCTTCTCCAGTTCTAGAATTTCTTGATGTAACTTGTCTTTGTAGTGTATGGGTATGGAGTATGGTCTGAACTTTATTGGTGTGTTAGATGTCAGAATGATGTGATGCTGTACTAAATCTGTCTGTCTTGGATGGTTGGAGAAGATAGTACTGTAGTCTTGTAACAGTCGACTGCAACTGTCGGTCTCTGTCTGAGAAAGATTAGGATTTACTTTGATGTCCTGTAGAGTGTCAGTCGTATCAAGTGATGGGACGGGTATTTCGTCTGTATCGTCAGCGTCTGTGTGGTCCACTATCGTTGTACTCGCTGCAGTCTCGTCTTGGTCTCCGTCTCTGTTGTAGTACGGTTTTAACATGTTAATGTGGAATATCTTGTGTTTGTTGTTTACTGCGATTTCGTAGTCCACTGTCGAGATTTGTCTCAGTACTTTAAATGGTCCTTGCCATGAGTCCGTCAGTAGGTGTCTGTCACTTGGCAAAAGTAATTGTACGTCTTGTCCAGGTGTCAGTGTTATTGTCCTATTTCCTCTATTTGCATATTGCCTGTAAACAGCACCAGATTGTTTCAACGACTCTTTCGCTAATATGCAAGATTTCATAATTCTATTTCGCAATGATGTTACATATTCATATGATGACAATGGTTTATGTTCATTTACAGTTTCAGTTAACATAGTGTGATAAATAGCTAATGGGCCGCGTGGTTTGGCTCCATAAACTAGTTCAAATGGTGAAAACCCTGTACAGGAATGAGGTACTTCTCGATACGCAAAAGGTATGGCAGGTAGATAAGTGTCCCAGTCCTCTGGGTGTTCCTGGGTAATTTTAGCCAACATATGTTTGAGGTCACCGTTCATTTTCTCTACAATACCAGTCGAATGAGGGTTATATAGGCTATTAAAGCACTGCTTTACACCTAACATCCTAATAAAGGCTTGAGTGGTTGCAGCAATGAGATGACTTCCCCTATCTGACAGAATGGTCTCATGAAACCCTATTCTTGAATAAATGTGGAAGAAAACTTCCATTACATCTTTAGACGTTATATTTTTGAGTGGAATTGCCTCAGGCTATCTAGTGCATAGATCAATGTTAGTTAGAATAAACTTATTACCTCTTGATGTAATATGGTTTAAAGGACCTACGATATCTACCGAGATCTTTTCAAAAGGTCTACTTGACAGATCTGTTATCTGTAGTTCTGCTTGCGGGTGTTTCCCCTTTTTTACAAGCTTCAATTAGCAAAAAGAAGACACAGATTATGTCACAAGGTGCACATGGGGTAACATCAATCTTTATTGACGACGCCGAACTAGAGATAGTAGACCATTTTACATATCTAGGATCAGTGGTAAATAGCAAATTATCCCTAGATCTGGAAATCAACATCAGGATTGCAAGGCAGCAACAACAATGAACAGGTTAAGAAAAAGAATCTGGGAGAACAGGAAGCTTACTGCCAAAACAAAAGTCCTTGTCTATCAAGCCTGTGTCCTTAGTACTCTTCTCTATGGCAGTGAAACCTGGACAACTTACTCACACCAAGAGAACAATTTAAACAGCTTTCATATGCGGTGTCTGCGAAGAATTCTTGGTATTAAGTGGCAAGACAAAATCACAAATACTGAAGTATTGGAAAGATCAGGTTGTGTGACAGTTTATTCCATGCTCAGTCTTCGTAGACTTAGATGGATAGGACATCTTAGGAGGATGGAAGATGGTAGAATACCAAAGGACATCTTTTTTGGTGAATTACAGATGGGTAAGAGATCTCAGGGTCGGCCTCTACTACGATACAAAGATGTGTGTAAGCGGGACATGATTGATACAGGCATTGATAATGCACATTGGGAGCAAGTCGCCGCTGAACGTGTTGCATGGAGTGCAAATATCAGAAATGGAATAAAGTCAAAGGAGAAAATTATTGCAGAAAAGTCACACACCAAGCGTTTGAGACGTAAGATGGTGCATGATGGTGGAAATGACCACGTGTTCAGATGCACCCACTGTGAACGGACATTTACAGCGCAAATTGGCCTTATCAGTCACACTCGCTACCGCCATAGTTAAAAGTTATTATGCCTTTTTAAAGCACAAACTATCGTCTATCAAGACGGCAAGGTGCCAATGGTACAAGCTTCTGGCAGATGTCACACGATCTGCAGTATTGTTTGGTGTCACTGCAGAATCTAGGCCAGTAGAACTGAATTAGTAATCTTGCTCTTGTTTTATAATAGGCCATATGCCCTGCAAAGGGTATGTCATTAGCTAGTTGCAACGCTTTTTTTTGCGGTGTACGGATGGTAACACCGTTTGCGCAGTGGTGTTGGCATCTATGGTGTAATATCTTGTAATGATACCACATTTGAGGTCAAAGTGCCATCTAGCATACTTTGTTATTCTTGGCTTTTGGCCTACCAAATTAAAATCTTTTTGCAAAGATATATCAGCCTTTTGCCGGCTCCATGGCCGAGTGGTTAGCAGCTTTCTCCGCTAACCCCGAATACTCTCGTCACGTGACGCGACGAGAATTAGCAGTGGTTCGAATTGCAAAAGTGACTTATGAAAGTATGGAGCCGGTCGCTCAGAAAGTCGTGGCGTGCTGATGAGCGTAATCTAGCCTAGGAATCAACATACAGCTGAAAGATGCTGGTGTTGACCGCAATATCCTGAAACAGGATGGAAGCGCGGGAAAAAAAATATCAGCCTTTTGGGCTTTTATGAAATTTTCTCTCATGGTATTGAGAGGCAGTATGATTGGGCTTAACATTTCTAACGCCTCAGTTTGGTTAATTTGATCTTGCACTTTTGCAGCAGATCTGGTTACTGCATTTGAAACATTAGAATTACGACAAGGTGTTACAACATTTTCAACAATACATTCATGAGATGATGTTAATACATTTGCAACCATACATTCATGAGAAGATGTTACTGCATTTGCAACAATACATTCATGAGAAAATGTTACTGCATTTGCAACAATACATTCGGCAGAAGATGTTACACAATCATGTGCATGTCATTCACTTCAGTCAGGTTACCCACAATTATGTCACAACATGGGTTAGACAATGCTGCGCATTTAACCTTGCTTGTGAGGAATGGGGTGTCAATATATGCCCATGCAAGTGGGTATTTCTCGATGTTACCTGAGAAAGTTCTGCATGTAACATGTTTGCCTGTATAGTCTGAAGGTAAGATAAAGTCTCTCTTTAAACCAATAAGAGTGCACCCGCTATCACGTAAAACTGTGGCTGCTTTGCCATTTACATAACCTTGATGGATGTTAAGTTTACCTTTATAATCTATTACCAAATTAGCTTCTTCATTGGCAATAGATATTGAGTGGCCGCATGTTAACAAGCCATCTTCATGAAAACGATTGCAGGTGGTGCATTTTTCCAGATGGAAAACATCAATGGCCTCTACTGCATTAACTGGATGATTTTCTACTTGTTCCTCATCAGAGGAAGAGCTATCGAACATGGCTGCATTAGCCTTTCTGGTCATTTGTTTACCTTTACAAGCATGGCGCCAATGGCCGTATGCCTTACAAAGAAAACATTTGGTTAATCGTTTGTAGCTCTTTCTCTCTTTGTCTTGCTTATCTATATAGTTTTACTAGTATTGAGGTACCCTGGGTGTTTATCACACATATCATTTTCAATATGTTGAAGATTGCAATATCTGCATTGATAGTTCTTATTTACAGATTGCCTGAAGGGTCTCTGTTTATTGTAGGTACCTGACTTTGTTCTATCATAGACGGCTGCTACGAACTCTGTGTCAGTTAGTACACTAGTGAAACAATTTGTTTGCCGTAAAATGAGCCGAACCCCGTTTTTCTATTTGTTGCACACTCTCGCGCTCACATTCTTGCAGAAATTTAGAAAATGGTGGTGGTAGAGATGAGATGATCTTATCTCTTAGAATCAAATCTTTTAACTTGTCAAAGTTGTTATTAACCTTAGCTGATGCCAACCATTTACTGAACACATCCTGCACTACTGAAACGTAGTCAGAGAACGTTTGTGTAGGTATTGGAGCTAGTTTACGAAACTGTTCTCTGTAGCCTGCTTCATCTAACAGGAAGTGTGACATAATGTTGGCCTTTATATACTGATAGTCTTTCCTGAGATCTTTGGGAATGGTCTCTATGACTTTGAGAGGTTCCCCTGAAAGACTTCTCATGTAAATAATATTCCATTCTGCCTCTGGGATCTGATAATGCTCCATTATCGTTTCAAAATTTTGGGTGAAGACTGCAATGCAGTCATCCGTAGTGAAATTTTTAATGATCCCTGGGTACTTTTTATATTGATTTTCATTTTCTTGCCTTTCTAACTTCTTAGATTCATTAGCTGCTAATGTTTCGGCCTCTAGCTAGTTAATTTTTAGCTGCATTTCAAGTTCTTCCATTTTGGTTCGTGCACTGATTCACAAGCTCTTCTCTCTTACTCTGGGCCAAGATCTCAACTTTTCTTATTTCGGCATCTGTTTCTGCTTTTCTAGCCTCTAATTCTGCCTTTTTCAGCTCTCTCTCAGCGGCTCTGTCTTCCCGTTCTTTGGTTTTCTCCTGTAATTGGACACATTCTGCAAATTTTGCCTCACTACACTTTGTTAACTCTTCACCAGTTAACTTCAATTTTAACTCAGATTCAATGAAATCGTCCAGTGTAGACATGATAAATTAATCTAGTTACAATAAATGTACAGAAAAATTATTATCTGGTGTTAGTAAATACAATGGGTATGTACAATAGTTATATCAAATTTACAGCTAATGCCTGGACTTACACAAAAGTATATATATTTTTAAAAAAAAAGAGAATACTCAAGTGAATTTGGAGCTCTGGAGTATGTTGGAACACTGCACCAGAGAATGGTTGCTTGATCTTTACCGCCAGAAAAAAAAATGATCTTCGTCGATTACGCTTTCGGATGAAACAAAGACCTGTAGCTTTTTGGAAGAGACAATATTAGAATGTGTATGTTTCTGTGATGTATGCGTTGTCAGCTAAGTTTTTTAGGATTGTATGCTGTCGATTATATGTGTTAGTCGTTATGTCGTCCATTCAACTCTCACTTTCAATGTCACTTCTTTCCAGAACTTTTTACGCTGTTTCATTCATCTTTATATTATTGATTAGCACACTGACACGATCTTTCTGTTTACACTCTCTCTATCTTAACTTTTGTTCAACAATCCGATGATACACCCACGTTCACACTTATTTTATAACTAGTTCACAAAAATGGATGATGCACCCACGTTCACGCTTTTTTTTCTAAGTCGTTCAAAGCCGGATGATGCACCCACGTTCACACCTGTCAGGATCTTGATTCACAATCACACAGGCTCGTAGTAACCAACAGATGTGATAACAAACACTGTCACAGAAAGACTGTACGTGACACACGGCGAATACAATTATAACGACTTTATACGCACATCTCACTCGCCACAAACATTACAGGCATCGCTCAACCATAACGGTGATGCCATTACACAATAAATATATACATTCAATGCATCAGTTCATAACTTACAACACTACGTCCCAGGCGCACAGTCTTCTATACTCAAACACGCGTTCTCTCTAATAGCGTCCACTCACACAAGCAATACGAGCACACATCTCACATGTCTGACCTCTACCACAGTCCGAGGCCATCTGCCCTCTAACTGCTGTGAGTCCTCGTTGGTCGTGTTTACTCACTGCGTGGACTCCGTGCGCCACGCGTGCCACAACTGACCGTTCTCGTCACTGCGTAGTTAGTACCGCTCACAGGCGTACCTGGCCGTAATTGCCAGGCGTCGATGATGAAGACACGGCAGATCTGGTGGGGAGATTCTGACACGCGTGAACAGCTTTTTAGTCGCATGAAGCAGATCAAACCACGAATTATTGATGTTAATTTGGAAAACTGTTTGTGTGTAGCGTCAACATCAGTCGAGATCAATTTTGATGCATTTAGTTGTGCAAAACTAAGTCAGATGTCTCACTTTTAAGTATTTTTAAATTGTCTAATAAATATGATTGATTCTCAGTTATGTTTTATTTTCTTTTAAAAATAAATAAATAAATAAATAAATACATCTATTTCTTGTTTACATTGAACCAGGCAAGCTTTTTACCACGATCTCACCAACTGGGAAGCGACGATGGTCGAAGCCGTAGCGCGTATGATTGTTTACTTTAATTTTTAAAAATATTAGATGCTTGGCCTGGCAGGAAATATTATTTCTGAAATGTGGCCAGACTGACGAAAAGGTTTGCCACCCCTGATCTAAAATCGTTCCATTTATACCAAGGTGTATACTTGTGAATCTTGATGTTTATAGAACGTGTTTGTTATATAGAGATCTGTAGGCTGCAAAGCTCTATCAGTCTACTTATGTTATCATTCATTTGATTTTGCTGATCTCCAAATGCTCCCAGATGTTTTTCTATGCCCACTCTGTTATGTCTCAGTCTTGCATTGAAGTCTCCCATAACTATGATGTTGTCCTGCTTATCTATTTTATTTAGCACGTCATGTATGTCTTCGTAGAAGTCCTCGCATTCTTGCTCATTATTGTTTGCTGGCACTATATGGTGCGTATATTTGTACATATGTTGTAATTATTTGTTCTTTTATTCTCACTGTTATGATTCTTTCTGATATACATATTTTATTTCTAGTTTTCCTCTTGCTAGCCGTAGTTCGATGACTATTCCCACACCGTGTCTTGCCCTTTCTTGCTGTTCTACTCCAGAGTAAACAAACGTGTAACTGCGGTGGAGCTCCTTGCATCCTTTCCCCTTTGTTCTGGTGTCCGCTATTCCCACCAGTCCAATTTTCCTCTCTTCCATTGTTTCTATAAGCTCTTCCTCTTTAGTATTGAAACCACACACGTTCATTGTGCCAATTTTTTTAGTCGCTGATATATCTCGTAGTCCATTAACATTGCTGGGTCGATATCCGTTTGGGTCAGTCCGTTTATACTTCTTAGTTTTTCTACGAGCAGTATAAAGATTCTGAAATACCACCTTCAAAATTGATGGTCCTCCATTATTATTTTGAATATCATACTGTTCTTCTATTGTATCATCATAAAGGTGTTTCATATAATCTGACTACTCATGTAAAATCTGATCTTTTTCTATTATGATTTTCCCATCTATTGTTTTTAGACAGCATGTTGATGTACGTGTTCCTTTATTAGCAAGCTCATTGATTCTTTTGTGCATTAATTTGATATTCTTACTGTTGTGTTTGTTTTTCAATATCTATGCAAATTTTCTCCAGTCATACTTCTTCTGTCTCCTTATGTTCTTATGTTGGCCACAAACAAAATTATTGCAAGTACCACAAACATCTCTACATTTTCTGTCAATCTCCCTTGGGCAAAGGTGACAGCGACCTCTTTTCTAGATCCACAAAGATTCTCTGCTAGTTTAGGTGGAAGGTTCTCAGGTTGACATGTCTGGCCCATTTAGATAAGTCTTTCTATAAGTTAAACCAAAAACATTGGCGTTTTTTGTGACTTGTGATTGTTCCATTCAGGATTGAGGTGCATCCACAGAACAAATGAATTAATAGAAGAAACCTCTAACATGTTGTAGGAAATGACTAAAGGCCATCTGTGTGTCTTGCGTTTGACTGAATAACATCGCAACATTTGATCACTGTGTCCACTCCACCCTTCGTGTGATTGTAGTCAAGGATCATCAATGGGTTCTTTTTTAATCAGAACTGTGATCCACATCTGGTTTATCATGCATTGTACAAAGAAGTACAGCTTCTTTTAATTTCTTTGGACAATAGGAAGTCAGTGCTGCATCATCAATGATGGCAACCTCTGTGGAAAATTGAATACGATCTTTTCCTGAAATGTTTTGAAAGTTCAACTCTGTTTTTTCCCTTATTATTTTTAAAATTATAAGATTTTTTTTCATTCAGTATATGTCCCAATTTCAAGCTTGTAAAAAATAATTGTCGCAAGTAATATTCCTTCCACTATTTTCCCAGCCTTCACCATGTCCAGTACAACTCTTTTGCCTTAGTTTTTATTTCCTTGTGGTTGCCCATGTTCTCTGTCGGTGTAAACTTGCACATTGAAAACATATGAAGTATCACTGTCACAACAGCATAAAATGTTAATGCCATATTTGCCAGGTTTTGAGGGAATATATTTCTTGATAAGGCATCTACCTCTAAACGCAACTAAATGCTCAACAATTGTTACATTGCACGACGAAACATAGCACTCCTGTAGATGTTGTGTCCAATTGATGAACACTTAATTGATTGGTTCAAATTTATCATTTCTTTCATGTTGTCGTCATTGTTGGTCATTATCAAATCGTAGACATCTGGATATTGCAGTAAATATATTTCGTTGCATTGCTTTTGAAAATATTGCACTTCCATAGTCTTTACTCCAAATCTGACCAATAGCTTCATGTTTTGAATTATAAACACCAGTCACAATCACAAATAAATAAAAAAAAATGCTGTAGTTCAATATCTCCAAAGTTTTCCATTTGTCCTGAGACATACTGATTCCTTCTTGGTTTGTCCATTTCAGTATGTCATCTGTCACACATTTTATTACAAAGTCACACCCGTGTGCCGTGATGTTGATCCATCGACTAAACTAAACTAATTGAAACTTTGAAATTATTGAGTCAATGTTCCTTTTTACATGTCGAGTTGGCCTTGGTTTTTTATTAAAACATTTTCAGAAGCTCTTCTGCGATTTGCTATCTTTCTTGGAGGGGTATACAAAGTAATAAAGGTTACGGACACAGTACGTAATCCTGCATACCTGCTTTCGAAACACAGATGTAGGCAATTTGGCAGCAGACCGTCTTGCATTGGTTTTTAACGAAATGATATTGGTGCCGGTCGTTCAGAAAGCAATGGCAAACTACTGAACGTAAACTTGCCAAGAGATCTACATAGAGATCTTATTTTAAACATGTCAGATTCAGCCATTTTTTCAAAATTAGATTTAACGAAAGGCTACTGGCAGATTCCAATGCATCCAAATTCTATGCACATCATTGCTTTCTCCACACCACTAGGATTGTATGAGTGGCGATATTTACCTTTTGGACTTAAAAATGCACCAGCCACTTTTGTAAGGCTTACTAGACTTTTGCTACATGGAATTACCAATGTAAAATCCTACATAGATGACATCTGTATTCATTCTGCAGACATGACATCTCACTTAGAAACACTTAGACAAGTCTTTGACAGGATTAAGCTCTTTGGACTTACAGTAAAACCATCAAAAGTAGAAATATCTTTCGGAGAAATAGAATTTTTAGGCCACAAGATTTCACAAGGAAAATTACTTACAGACGACAAAATCGTCTCAAAAATCCTCAACCTGACAGTACCAACAACGAAGAAACAAGTCAGGACTTTACTAGGCTTGATAAATTATTATGCTAAATTTATTCCCAATCTAGCAGAGTTTACTTCTATTTTTTCAAATTTGTTGACCAAAGGTCAACCCAACAAAGTTTGTAAAAGTATCAGTTTAGAAGATGCAATTTGTAAATTAAAAACAATATTCTCAAATCCACCCATACTACGACTTCCAGATATACATTCTCAATGTATTTTGAAAACAGATGCCAGTACCATCGCCATAAGTGGCTGTCTGATGCAGAATCATGAAGGAGTAGATCATCCTATCGTTTATGTAATTCGCAAGCTGAAACCAGCTGAAAGAAGATAATCTACAGCAGAACTTGAGGGATTGAGTCTGATCTATTGTGTACTGAAATTGAAGAAATACCTTCTAGGCACCCACTTCATAATCCAGACAGATAACTCACCACTGCTGGTGATAAGAGACGGTAAGCCAAAGATTAACAGGATCGCACGATGGTCGCTTATTCTCAGGACTATAGCTTTGAAATCCAGCACATTAAAGGCTCCAACAATTGGATTGCTGATCTCTTAACTAGACTGCCAAATACACCAGCTGAGTAACACAGCTACCAGTTCGCCATATAAACTGTGATAACTTTTTAGAAGGGCGCCTACCTAACAGCAAACTTGCAAATTCAGACTTTAACCAGTCACTGGCAGTACATATTACACTATTACAGTACTTCTGATATGAATGACTTTCATACAACGATCACTCATTACAGAGATAACCTACAACCTGCATGTTCAACCAGTATGACGAAGAAGTTAAATCATCGACGACCACATTATATCATTCAGATCTGTGGAAACAAACATTGGACATTCCAGAAGCTACACTTCAAATGTATAGTTCATCATGAATAAAACATTTGAGGAAACCATCACACTAACATCGGCGAGACATTTCTACCCTCTCCACCAAGGAAGGAAATTACAAGGATCATCGATTAGTTAATTAGTTAAATGTGTTAAAATATTTGTTTACGATGTTTTCAAAAAATTAATGTTTTTCTGTAAATTTGTCATAACTATATTTCATAAGACACGTTGAAAAGATACTCAGCGTAATTTGTATTAACAAGTCAAATTTTGGTTTCAAACGGTTAAATTTTTCAATCAGTTCAATTTAAATTGTAACCCATCTTCTGTGGTCGGTACAGTAGTACCAAATATTCATGTTAAACTTCTTTCTTTTCGACAAATTTTTCTAAGGAAGGTAAACTTTACCTTGACTTCACTTCTAATTTTAAAACATATAAAATTGTGAATGAAAGACGGATAAATGAGAGCGTGAAAGTAATAAATGGAAGTATGATGAACATAGCGTACAAATTGTACGCACCACTCTTAAATTATAATTTGTCCATGTCTGATGTAAAATGTAACACTTGTCACAAAATATTTATACGTGGTTAGACAGAGTACAAGGGAAGTAATAGAAGCAGTCTAAGAATCACTGCTCGAAAATTCAAGTCATGAATTACACATAAGAGGTAAATCAGGACAGTGGAAATTCTAGCTCGTGACGCTAAGAGCAAGATTAACACTACATACATCAACAACACAACAATATCTCATACACTAAACACATCAAGTCAAATACACATTTTCAACATACAACAAAAACAGTTAACTCACATACACTTTTATAGAACACCAAAAGGGAGATTAGTTGTTGTTGTTTGTCCATCAAGAATGATGATGGTTATTCATTTCATCCAGTCGGGTTGAAGGTATGAAGCCGTAGGTTCTAAGATGGCTGATCAGGCCTATTTGGTTCGAAATGTTCTTTGACAATGTGGGCAAGGAATGCTTGACGTTTCTGGAGGAGGATTTCCTGCAGTGGTTTTTCTGTCCTGCCTTTTCTTCACAGCTCTTGCAGTCCTGGTTGCCTCACATATGACTGCACCCTTGCGTAATGATGCACGACACGAATTTCGGTCTCTGGCTGCAGCCTCCCAGGTGTCATGATGAATTCCAAAAGCATTCAGTGAAATTTTCAGAGTGTCTTTAAAGCGTTTCCTTTGGCCACCTTGGGAGCGTTTACCACAACGCAGTTCGCTGTAAAAAAATTCGTTTAGGGAGCCTGTGATCTTGCATGCGAGTCAAGTGACCAGCCCAGCGAATCTGATTCTTCATCAGTAGAGTGTGGATACTGGGCATGGATGCTCTTTCTAGGACTTCAGTGTCTGGAATCTTGTCTTGCCATTTAATCTTCAGTACCTTAGGCAGACTGTGTGGAAGTGGTTTAATTTCCTAGCGTGTCGCTGATAAACAGTCCAGGTTTCACAAGCATATAGCAGTGTGGATAATACAACTGCTTTGTAGACTTTTAGCTTTGTTTGCAGGCTTATTCCAGTTCTGTCCCATACTGGGTGTTTTGTGGTGGACTGGTGTGTTGACATTCTGGTGGCTGCATTATGCACAGTGTATTTGTGCTGGCTGTTGTTTGTCGAGACTCCTGTCTTTTCCACTTTTCATATTGGGCAGTGGCGAGCGTTTTGTGTGATATTCACTGGCACAGGAACGGAGCATAATGTGGACGACCCGTTGCTGTGAAGTTGGAACTGCGACTAACTAACTAACTAACATTCTTGTACAGTCTGCCAAAGGCCACACTGGCCTTGGAGATTCTTGCATTCACATCGTCATCAATTGTGGCAGCTTGTGACACAGTGCTGCCAAGATAGGTGAATTTGTCCACAACACTTAGTCTATGATCATTCACTTTGATATTCGGCACAGTGTGATTATTCCCTGGAGCTGGCTGGTACATAACTACAGTCTTCTCCAAGTTGATATTGAGCCCAAAGGTGGCACAGTCATGTGAGAAAGCTGAAACATTATGTTGCATGTCCGCCTCTGAGTTGGCGTACAGAGCGCAATCATCAGCAAACAGGAGCTCTCTGACGGTGTCGCTGTTAATTTTGGTTTTAGCTTTCAGCCTTCTGAGATTGAATAACTTTCCATCCATACGGTAGTTGATGTCTATTCCAATGTCGTCGTTCTCGGAGGCATTCATCAGCATGGCTGAAAACATGAGGCTGAACAGTGTTGGTGCCAGGACACATCCTTGCTTCACTCCATTGGTGACAGGAAAGGGTTCAGACAGTTCGCCATTTTCCTGTACTCTTGCCTGCATGCCATCATAAAATAGCCGCACTATTTGGACAAACTTTCGTGGACAGCCATATTTTGCGATAATCTTCCACAGTCCTTCTCTGCTGACTGTATCAAAAGACTTGGTAAGGTCAATGAAAGTGAAGAACATATCGCAGTTCTGTTCCTGACATTTCTCTTGCAGCTGCCTTGCAGCGAAAATCATGTCAACAGTTCCACGTTCTTTTCTGAAACCACACTCACTCTCAGGAAGAAGACCTTGATCGAGATGGGCTGTGAGGCGATTTAGATGAATTTTGGCGAGTATCTTCCCTGCAATTGAAAGCAAGGAGATGCCTCTGTGGTTGTCACAGGATTGGCGGTTTCCTTTACGTTTGTAAAGGTGGACTATTGACGCGTCCTTGAAATCTTGTGGCATGGTCTCGTTCACCCATATGTTTGTAAAGACTTGATGAAGCTGCTCTTTTAGGACCGGCGCACCTGCCTTGTATATCTCTGCTGGGATGGAGTCAGGACCAGGTGCCTTGCCGCTGGAGAGTTGCTGGATGGCTTTGTTTACTTCCACTATGGTTGGCAGGTCATCAAGTGTCTCATTGGTAGGAACTTGAGGAAAGCAGTTGATGGTTTCATCATCGAAGAAGGAAGTTGCATTTAAGATGTTGCTGAAACGCTCTGCCCAGCTTTGAAGGATTTCTTTCTTATCGGTGATCAATGTTCCCCATCTGCACTGAGGAGGAGAACTATGCCTGGTGATGTAGGACCATAGACCGCTTTCATTGAGTCGTAGAAGTTTTTTATATCATTGTCTGTCAGCAAAGCCCTGAATTTCATCAGCTTTGCTGCTCAGCCAGGTGTCCCGCATGTGCCGAAGTTTCTGCTGCACTACTCTCTGAATGTTCTTGAAGGCATCTTTTTTTATGTTGACTTTGGGTCATTCAAATGTGTCTTGAAGAGAAGATGTTTCTCGGCCAACATTTGGTTGATGTCTTCGGAATTTTCATCAAACCAGTCTTTCTGCTTTCGGGGGGCTGGACCCAGGATTTCCATAGCAGTGTTGTAAATTATGTCCTTTAGGGCTCTCCATTCTGTTTCTCTATCCTGTTTAGCTGCAGTGTGACATATTCACCAACCATCATTATACAGTGCGTCAACAATTTCGCACCACGAACCAGAGAAGTCACACACTTGAACGCACTATTGAGAATCTAACACCAGTTGACACATTAGATAGACGGATGTCATCTATTAATAGAAATTACAGCGTCTGCAACTAACAAAACTAGTGGTAGGAAGGTGTCACGTGATTTAATTTTGGCCCAAGTGAGCGTCCCTTTTGTTAATACCCGCGCACTCCTACTTCTTCAGCTCTGACGACCGGTCAGATAGTTTGTGAGACCTGTCCTTTCTGAGTGCAATGACTGCAGTTTGATTCAAAACTGGAGGTAAGCTTGACAATCCTCATATCAGTGTGATACCCAGACATGTGCAGCAGAGGTATCTAGTGTTGTGCGTAAAAATTAAGTGTATTAGTGATAAAATAACTCTCTGAAGTGTAAAAATTGATGACTGCCACTTCTAGCTACACTGAGTCCATTTCCCCGGCGAAACGGACATCTCAAACTTTCTCAAAACTGCAAACTCTGATATTCTTCACTACAACTATTGACTTTACTACGTGCATACTACATCAATCTATCACAGGAAAATGTTTGAGGTGAACATTCAAACGCACGTTAATGCACTGAATCAAAACCCACTTTAAATTGTTTCTGCAGACAAGTCAGTTTGAGCACATTAACTACTGCCTCACTTGAAAACGTACATATTTCTGTCTATTTGCAATCTAAGGAGCTGAGAGATGGATTATATCTTTGCTTTCCTCTTTACGCATTGAAATAATAGTATTTGATTGTAATTGATTGTATGTATGTGACAGATTTTAATTAGTCAAAGCACTCACTAAACGCATTGCCTAGAAACAGGATACGCTTCACCAGACGCCATTGTGACAGACGGCCTGTGTCACAGCCTCACATTATACGGTAAACCAATATAAGTTAATATACACTGGCGAAGGGCTACAACTCCCGCCCAAGGGAAAGAAGTAAGACACTCGAGGGCCAGAGTAATCCAGAGCCTTCTCGAAGGACTGGTCAGTGAGTCCACTGTCCCGTGGACACTGATGTGGCCCGCCTATTGTGGGGTCCACGAGGAACTCGGACAGAGTTACCACCCGTGTCGGATTGCGACACGTGTGGACCGGCAGAGACAGACGGGACATCGGAGAGGCAACAGGGCCTGCCTTAGAGGGACTTAATAGTTCAGACCCATGTGTATTTAGGGTCATAGACATATGCTAGATAGTTTGCTTAGAACGTTTGTTATGATCATGTGTGATGTTAAACCTCTGTGATATGCAACTAATCAGTGCGGGCTTGTTAAACCCACGGCGCCAACGCACTGTATACCTAAGTTCAATAAATGTTGCTATATTATATTTAACGGAGTTATTGTTGCCTGTTTGAGCCCGAGGTCAGATCCCCTAGAGATCTAAGACTGTAACAGGCTTTTTGGGGGCTAAGCTCCGGTTTTGGCACAAGCTTTACTTTCAGACGGCTATTGATTGCCAAGTAAAAAATTAAGTAAATGATATCAAATTTATTACTGAACATGTTCTAATAACTTACAACTATCTAGTAATGAACTAGTATTAGTATTAGTCCCTCTGCAGATAATCTCCCAATGATGTTAATACTATAAAATTTGACATGACTGTGACATTTGACTGTTACTAATTTTTTTCGATTCTACATGCAGATTGTTCCACGAATTGTGGTGTATGTAACCTATCTTCCAACAGTGGCGAGAGAACGAGACAACATTCGCAAGTTCAGGGAATATAAGATAAGTTTCATATCATGCCCATTGCAACCCTAAGCGGTACTTATCACCATCCATCCATGTAACATTTTTGTTTTGCATTGATTTGTATGTATATTCATAACCTTGTAACCAACATAACTTTGCATTTGTATTTGCTCATGTAAACATTAAGGGAGATAACTAAATTTTCTACTTCCCAACTTTTTTGTCTAAGGGATTTAATTTCAGAAAAATTACCAACAAGTAAAAGACAAGATGTCTACGTTAGAAAAATGTATTGAGTTAGGTATGAAATTAGGTTATAAAGAAGAGAAACTGTCAGAATGGGCACAGAAGACACACGCAGAGAACATTGCCAGTGAAGAAAGAGCGATAGAACGGGAAGAAAAACAGAAGCAAATTGAGGCAGAAGAGAAAAAGCTGCAGATGCAAGTGCAGGCAGAAGAAAAGAAAATGCAGGCAGAAGAAAAGAAAATGCAGGCAGAAGAGAAAAAGATGCAGATGCAATTGCAGGCTCAAGAAAAACAAATGAAGCTTGAGGCAGCGGCCAAACTAGCCCAATTGAATGCCGATACACAAATAAGACTAAAGCAAATGGAGATTGATTCCAACGTAGAAATATCTGTAAATAAACTGAGAAGCAAGGAGGAGGAACAAAAATATAACAAGTATAAAGGCCTCGTTAAAGCATTTTGCTCAGGAGATTCTATCAGTGCATACCTGGAAAATTTTGAGTGTCTAATGTCCTACCATAAGGTCGAAAAATCAGATTGGTCATTTATTTTAATGAGAAACTTAGCTCTGGAACCCTTAAAAGTAATAGAGACAGTTCCACAGGAGCTGAGAAAAGATTATGATTATTTAAAGCAACGCATTCTCCAACATTTCTCATTAGATACAGCAGGCTACCAACAACAGTTCGCAAAATTATCCCCACAACCTAACCAAACCTTCATTGACTACGTGTCTACAGTTCAGGATGTTTGCACAAAGTGGATTAACTCAGCTAAAACTAACAACAACCATGACAAACTAAAAGAACTCATTATTATTGACAAAACAGTTAGTACAATCCCAACACCTTTTGCTAAGTTTTTGAAACAAATGGACTGTAAGAGTATCCAAGAAGTCGAGACCAAGGGGAGCGCATTTTTCACAGCGAACAGAGATATTTTCCAATTAAACCTAAGTCAAAACGAAACAGCAACAGTTGTAAACACTAGATACTCGAAACCAACTGAAAACAAGTTTAAACCACGCTCGAATGTCAGGAAGCCAGTTAAGTGTCAATATTGTCATCTGACACACGAAGAGTACTCGATGTGCGACAAATCACCTAATTATCCACATCATCTCCAAATGATAGTGGAGAAGCAAAAGAACAAGAGAAATGCTTATCAGAGAGCGGTCAAATGCTATTTTTGCTCCAGCTTTGGGCACTATTCACGTTTTTGTGATGGGCGTAAATTAATGAAGCAGGCTAATGCTGCACTAGTTGAAACTTCCTCAGATGAAGATATTGAACAATTGAATGAGTGTGACAATCAGAATGAAAGTTCGAGTGAGCTAGGGAATACAGTGCAAATCATTGACACCATTACAGACAACAAATGTAACACCTGCAGGAAATTCCAACTTGACACAACATTGTTATGTGGCCACACGATCCCTATTTCTAATGAAATGGCCAACGCTGCCTTGTCATCTACAGGCAAGCTAAATTTCTCAACAGGGTTTGTAAACAACAAAAAGTGCACATTAATCCGCGATTCCGGCGCAACGCTATGTGGAAATAAGAAAACATTAGTCAACGACAAAGACTACACACACAAACACGTAACTTGTCGCACATTCGCAGGCACCATCGAAAAATACCCCCTTGCTCTTGTCGAAATTCGCACACCTTTCATATCAGGACTAGTATTATGCGCAGTACTAGAAAATCCTGTCGCTGAAATTATACTTGGGCATCTGCCCAACATACGATCTTGCTCTGAAAAGGAAATCAGAGATTGGGAGCAGAAAAACGGTATCCAGAACCCAAACAGCGATTCTAAAGAGAAACACCACACGTGCTTGTCTCAAACTGCCAAAAGCACAAGGGAGACAACCAATGAAGTAATTCAAAAAGAATTCACCGAGGTGCATAGTGCAGGGGCAGTTGAATCTGTCATTGATACGACCAACTTAAAACCTCGAACTGAGGATACCAGCGATCCACAAAGTACCAAGCCTGTAAATGTGCAACAATACATACAACACACGAATGCAATAACACGACAGACAACTCACAAAACCCACACCAACCAACTGCAGGGGTCACTAGAAATTGTATTAAAACCAGATCAGGATATTTTACTATTGCTACCTGACAAGAGAGATTTACTATCAACCTCTTGGCAGGGACCATTTAAAATTGTGAGAAGAATTTCGGAAGTTGACTACGAAATTTCTTTGAATGGAAAGTTGAAAATATTCCATGTAAATATGTTAAAACCATACTATGCTAGAGAGGACAGTGACACGAGTAAGCAGACGCAGCCAACTGATAACAGAAACGAAACGACAATTACCCAACTGAATGACACCTCGACAAACGAAGCATCGTTTACGACGCACTCTTACGACAACAAAGACGACGAAGACATATTTACATTACCGACAATATGGGATAATGACAACAACGACCAATTTGACGACATATTGACAACGATTAATCTCGACGACGACGACAATGACATTGAGGACAATTTACAAACAGTAGCATCTGTAATAAATCAAACAGACGTAGACAATACTGAAATTCCAGTACCAATTACGAATGACGACGGTAGTATAAAGGACATACAAATCTCTGACACTTTGACACAACAGCAGCGACAAGACATTTTGTCTCTCCTTAACGATTATAAATCTATCTTCTCTAACAAACCTGGACGGACTGACAAAATAACACATTCAATTGTGTTGACAGATCTGACACCGGTCAAATGTAGACCATATTCTATTCCTCTGCATTATAGAGCAAATTTAGACAAAGAAATTTTGGACCTAGAGAAAAATAGAATAATTCAGAAATCTATGTCCCAATATTCTTCACCGATTGTCCTCGTGAAAAAGAAGGACCAAACAATCCGTTTGTGCATAGACTATAGAAGATTGAATACTATAACCACAACAGATGCGGAGCCAATGAACAGCTGTGAAGACCTCATTTTGAATATATCTCAATCATCCTTATTTTCAAAGGTTGATTTAGCGAAAGGTTATTGGCAAGTACCACTACACCCTTCTTCTAGACATATAACAGCATTCGCTACACCGCTTGGTTTGTACGAATGGAGATATCTTCCATTTGGTCTCAAGAACGCTCCCGCCACATTTGTCAGGTTAACTAGGTTGTTATTGCACGGCATTAAGTACGTGCAAGCTTATATTGATGATATATGCATTCATTCTTCTAATATGACTTCTCACTTACTTACACTCCAACAAGTCTTCAACCAGATCTTTCTTTTTGGCCTTACTATCAAACCTTCCAAGGTTGAAATAGGCTATAAACAAATAGACTTCCTCGGTCATAGAATTTCTGAAGGCAAACTGTTGACAGATGATAAAATTGTTTCGAAAATTCTCAATCTAGAAGTTCCAACTACAAAGAAACAAGTTAGAAGTTTATTAGGTCTTATAAACTATTATGCTAAGTTTATACCAAACTGGGCAGAACTTACATCAGTTTTTTCTAATATGTTGACAAAAGATCATCCAGAAAAATTTTGTAAAAGTACCCGCTTAGAGGATGCAATATGCAGATTGAAATGCATTTTTTTTCTAATCCACCAGTATTACGATTACCAAACATAGATTTACCCTTTATTTTGACCACAGATTCGAGTGCTATCGCAATTGGAGGATGTTTAATGCAAGAAGTGCAAGGAGTCAGACACCCAATTCTCTACGTAAGCCGTAAGCTAAAGAAGGCAGAGACCCATTACTCTACTGTGGAATTGGAGGCATTAAGTCTATTATTTTGTATGCTCAGATTATCTAAGTTCCTCTTAGGTTCCCATTTCGTTGTACTCACCGATAACTCGCCATTGTTGGTGCTGAAGCAAGGTGTTCCGAAAAACCATCGTTTACAAAGATGGTGTCTTCTTCTCCAAGATTTCGACTTCGAAATCCGCCATATCAGAGGCACCGATAACATTATAGCTGATATATTTTATCGCGGCAAACGAATGCGCCATCAGAATAACATGATGCACATTAACCATTCGCCATACCAGAAACTGTGATATTTTATCCCGTGGCACAGAACAGTGTAACTCTACACCTGCTAGAGAACTTTCATTTAAAAGTAATAACACCTCAGTGAATAGGTTACGTATAACACCCACGAACGTGAAACTTTGAGAACTATACTACCAATTACCAAAGCTCTAGGAACAATCCAAGCGAGAAACATTATGTGTGAAATGAATTCAACCAGTGAACTGACATTGATCATGAAAGCATTAAGAACACTTCATACTCGACATTGAGAACATTCCATATTTGCTGTTGCTAAGAGACTTTGCAAACAGCCTAAAGAGAACTACGTCGATTACAACACTCAAGAGACAGCCATACTAACTGTTAACATTCATGGCGCGACACGCTGACAACAGAAGGACGACGCGCACATCATCGTTGGATTTAGTTACTTAGTTAATTAATTAATTTAGTATTGAATATGTATCATATTTGCATTGAGTTATGTATATAAAATATGTCAACCTGTAATTTGTACATTTTCTACCATAATATTACAGGTATTGCCACTCATAGGCGAAATACTCTTCCTATGCAAGTTTCTCTATGTAAATTATAAACCATTTTTGAGTCATCGTACAAAAAGTACGTATTATCTTAAAGGGAACATATCGCCGAATTCCGATTTTTCTAAGGGCAATAACACTTACCTCAACTTTACTTATATATTTTAACCAAATACTATTTTGAATGAAAGATGTGTGAATGACAGGGTGAATGAATTAAATGAGAGAGCGATATACTGAGCGGACAAATTGTACGCAAAACGTATTTATTTTAATTTGTCTGCGTCTTTCATGTAAATTGTATTACTTGTCTAAATTGTTAATGCATGTTTAGTATTTAGGATACTACATCGAAGCACCACTGCTTGGAATGCCTGATCATGCATTACACACATTGGGGTAATTCATGATTAAGGGTATCCCAACTCGTGACGCTTGGAGATAAGCCACACATGCAGCACACACTTTACACAAAACTCAAAACTGAACACTATCAATTAAAATACAGTCACTTTATTAGAAGCAACAACTTATTAGTCAACACACTAACAAGCCAACAGGGACACATGTAGTCAGATGGGATAAAATAACAGCGTAACTACATATTCAGCATTATATAACATACGAGAGTAAAAGTGTATTGAAATGCACACACAGAACAAGATTTGCAGGTGTACTTAATTAGCCAAGACGTTTGTCTTGTTAATCCTCTCTAATACAGAGGTTAATTATCTTGGTATCAGTAGGATACTTTGAGAAGGACGGGTTGTAGAAACAACTAGGAAACGTCACGTAACTTCGGTCAGATAAGCATTTTTAAAGACACAGGAGAGAGAGACCTCTTCAGCAAATCAGAGAAGTGGTGTATGGGAGAATACATGAGTGTTGATGCCAATATGTAGATTACCAAGTTACTGTCCACCAAACTACAAACACCGACTTTATGTGATTCTGTGACAGAATTAGTACAGAACTAATTACCTTATAACAACCCATCAAATCAGGGGGGAGAGGGGGAATCCTGTCACAGGCTCACATTATACGGTAAACCAACATAAGTTAATATACACTGGCGAAGGGCTACAACTCCCGCCCAAGGGAAAGAAGTAATACACTCGAAGGCCAGAGTAATCCAGAGCCTTCTCGAAGGACTGGTCAGTGAGTCCACTGTCCCGTGGACACTGATGTGGCCCGCCTATTGCGGGGTCCACGAGGAACTCGGACAGAGTTACCACCCGTGTCGGATTGCGACACGTGTGGACCGGCAGAGACAGACGGGACATCGGAGAGGCAACAGGGCCTGCCTTAGAGGGAATTAATAGTTCAGACCCATGTGTATTTAGGGTCATAGACATATGCTAGATAGTTTGCTTAGAACGTTTGTTATGATCATGTGTGATGTTAAACCTCTGTGATATGCAACTAATCAGTGCGGGCTTGTTAAACCCACGGCGCCAACGCACTGTATACCTAAGTTCAATAAATGTTGCTATATTATATTTAACGGAGTTTTTGTTGCCTGTTTGAGCCCGAGGTCAGATCCCCTAGAGATCTAAGACTGTAACAGCCTGGTTAATCTGTCGAGACCACAAGGTGAATAAAACCTCGGTCTATTGTCAAAAAATGATCGCCATCAGAATGGACATGATGTGCACTGGTGATAATAGTGATAGAATAAAATGAAGACGAAGAGAAGGAGGGAATTAGGAGAGGTACTTTAAGTAATAATCTTTTTACTAATGGATTGTGTCATGATCATGTATAGATTACTTTGGTAACAAATACACATCAGAAATTCTGTATGACATACATGCATAACAATAACACACTTGATGAGTTAAACTCATATTAACTGCTGAAGATGGAGGGGGAAATGGTACAAAGTATGAAAACCCCACACAACAGAAGTTAACTCAACACAATACTCAACACAGCACTCCACCCAACACCACAACCACAACAGGAACAGGAACATGATTGATAATGGGACGAAGAAGACAAATAGTTGATTTGGGAGGTACAGATAAACATTTAAACACACCATGCAACACTGAAGGAGATAATGAAGATGTAATGTATGTCATTTGTAAAAATGCCTCTTGTCCTTGTCTTGATCTTGCATTATTTGCTTGACTTCAATGACCCAAGGAACAACACATCCTCACTCTTATCTATGTCTGATTGTACCCTTCTCACTGAACCAAAAGTACACTGAGAGAATGCATACAGCAGGTACCAACTGATGACACGTGCATGCAGTGAAATGAAGTCTGGCCCCACACAAATTAACACAACAACACTTCTTCTGATCTTATTCTTTCTGTTATGTTGTTCTCATACTTATGACATGCTGCAAAAATTACTTTGGTAGGATTGTACATACCTCTGTAAATTTTAAACAGTGGTGTCCACGGTGGAAACCAGACCAGAAGAGGGAGGCAGATGAAAGAAGATGTCCCAAACATGAGATGGTAGAGACCTCAGGCCCTGACCAGAGAATGAGAAGCCTTCAGAGTAGCTTTGGCATAGACTGAAGGGGATCCAGCAGTCGATGGACCCAGGCTCAACTCACTCCAACCACTCATAGGTGACCTTTCATATGTTTAAACCCAAAACCACCCAGAGGACTGATGACAACACACACATACTTTTTTTTATAGAGTACTAAGAATGATTAGAAAACTTTAGTCTCACATAAAGATGCTTTTCTATAAGAAATTGTGATCATTTTGATTATTGTGCTTTATTGATGGACTGATTACTGACCATGATTTGCATTGCCACAATGTGTAACTATCACCATGAATTGATGTACCAAAATGTGTAATGATCAATCAATAGGCCAAAAGAAAATCAGGCCAGTCAATAAATTTATACACTGTTATTGAATTTCCCAATTTCATTACAGTCCATCCTGTCTGTTGAAATTTCTGTCTTGTTTGTGTGGATAAGTCATCAATGTTTTTCATTGTTTGTGAAATACTTAAGTATCTGACAAACTAGCTCAAAAATGAATTCTATAACAAAAGGGTAAAGAGGAAACTCTGGATCTTTTAACTGTTCATGACCCATGTTTCCTTGCACCTGGTTCACACTGAGGAAATCTTTTTAGACATTTTCACAGATTGAATGGGGGTTCGAGAGCTATTATATTTCAAGTGAAAGGGGCATAGTCAGTTCTATTTGTTCATTGTTTCCCAATAAGAGGACCACTTACTCCTAGACAAAGCAACCAAAAATGAGTCTGTAAAAGATCAAGGGTCGTATTCTTAGTTTATTTACATATTGTAAAAGGATGGGGCCCAACTTAAATTAGAATATGGGTGAGGCACAGCAGTGAACCCAGTCCCTTCAGAATATACGACATGCAGCATTTGGCTTGAGGCGGTCTTCCAGCATATTTTCAAACGACTGCTGCATTTACTTGCTGTTTAGGCGGGTGGCATTTAGCTTTTTTTTGCATTTTCACCCCCTGAGGACGCCGTGGCGGCCTGATGTGAATGTTTATTTTCGAGACAATGAGACGATGGTCTGTCCAACATTCGGCACCACACATGGATTTTTTCACTCGGACGTCTTGTCTGTCACTCCTCCTGACAATGACATAGTCAATGAGGTGCCAGTGTTTCGAGCAAAGGGAGATTAGTAGACACTAACAAGATAACAGGGACAGAAGCAATTAGTGGATGAAAACAAAGTACGTGTATCTTATACACGATCAACATACAGAAGTAGAACAACGTATACAAGTACACATTAGGGAACAAGGGATTGCAAATATTCTTAAAGAAGCCAAGGCAATTTGCCATTATCCATGGCATCATTTTTCAGATGCTTGAGAAGGGCGCATTTGTGAAACGCAAGTTCACAATACTAGTCGTCAGAGAACTTCGGTCTGGGTAGCTTCAATTTAAGAATAGGAAGAGAATTAGACTCTTCAGCAACCATCCTAAATAGCCGTACTCAACGTACATTAGTTGCCAGTGAATGAATGCACAGAACTGAGTTACCATCCATTGAATTACTATCTCAGACCAGATATTTATTCCCGTGATCCCTTGACAAAATTAGTTCCAACTAATTTAGTGATACCAAACCCACAGACGGGGAGATGGTGGACCATGTCAAGGTCTCACGTATAATCACAAAGGGACATAATAGGAGACACAGAAACAGGGGAGGGAATAGCAAACACTCGAACATTCGAGATCGATTAGCCAGACCACCAACGGCCAGGTACAACCCGCGGGAAGCGTGGAAAGTTGAAATCCACGAGATACCCGCAGCGGCAAGCACTCCGTGTCCACCCGACGAGAGTCGAGAGGGCAGACGGCCACTGGACACTGACTGGACTGGAGCGGGTGTAACTCTTAGAGGGAGACACATAAGATAGACTTAGACTCTTTAAGCTCTGTATTAGTTAGCGATGAATAGATGATGTTGTGTGTAGAGATGATTTGAATGCTTTATATGATATATATGTAATATGCCATTGTGCGAGACGTTTATTCGATTGATAACAGATATCGTAATAAACCATGACGACAATAAGTGAACCTTGAGTTCTGTCGTATCTGTACTCGCACTTATCTGCCTGTCTGAACCCGAGTCTTTCTATCCCTATTTGTAAGACGCTGACAGGAAACTTGCCATCTTGACAGACGATAGTTTGTGCTTTACAAAGGCATAATGGCTTTTACCTATGGCGGTAGCGAATGTGACTGATAAGGCCAAATCGCGCTGTAAATGTTCGTTCACAGTGGGTGCATGTGAACACGTGTTCATTTCCACCATCATGCACCATCTTACGTCTCACACGCTCGGTGTGTAACTTATCTGCAATAATTTTCTCCAAGAGATCACTACAGCAAATAATGGTGGTGTTGAGCGAAGTCCTGTAAAGGATATGCAACTAACTGTTATTTTTTTTTTTTACATCAGTCAATGATTTTTAGTCGAGTCTGAATTTTCATGTGTACTTGAATAGTTATGTTCATGTTGACTGTCAGACACGTAAACCCACAACTATCTCCTCACTAGATGTCTGTCAGACATACAAACCGCAACTATGGCATCCATATATGTCTGTCAGACATTTGACTCACAACTATGCCATCAGTAGATGTCTATCAGACAACTCAACCCACAACTACGTCATCAGTAGAGAACTATGGCATCCATATATGTCTGTCAGACATTTGACTCTCAACTATGTCATCATTAGATGTCTGTCAGACAATTGAACTCACCACTATGTCATCACTAGATGTCATCATTAGAGAACTATGGCATCCATATATGTCTGTCAGACATTTGACTCACAACTATGGCATCAGTAGATGTCTGTCAGACAATTGAACTAACCACTATGTCATCACTAGATGTCATCATTGTTGTTGTTGTTTGTCCATCAAGAATGATGATGACCATTCGTTTCATCCGGTGGGGTTGAAGGTGTGGAGCCGTGGGTTCTAAGATGGCTGATAAGGCCTATTTTGGCTCGAAATGTTCTTTGACAATGTGGGCAAAGAATGCTTGACGTCTCTGGAGGAGGATTTCCTGCAGTGGTTTTTCTGTCCTGCCTTTTCTTCACAGCTCTTGCAGTCCTGGTTGCCTCACATATGACTGCACCCTTGCGTAATGATGCACGCCACGAATTTCGGTCTCTGGCTGCAGCCTCCCAGGTGTCATGATGAATTCCAAAAGCATTCAGTGAAATTTTCAGAGTGTCTTTAAAACGTTTCCTCTGGCCACCTTGGGAGCGTTTACCACAACGCAGTTCGCTGTAGAAAATTCGTTTAGGGAGCCTGTGATCTGGCATGCGGGTCAGGTGACCAGCCCAGCGAATCTGATTCTTCATCAGTAGAGTGTGGATACTGGGCATGGATGCTCTTTCTAGGACTTCAGTGTCTGGAATCTTGTCTTGCCATTTAATCTTCAGTAGCTTCCTTAGGCAGACTGTGTGGAAGTGGTTTAATTTCCTAGCGTGTCGCTGATAAACAGTCCAGGTTTCACAAGCATATAGCAGTGTGGATAATACAACTGCTTTGTAGAATTTTAGCTTTGTTTGCAGGCTTATTCCAGTTCTGTCCCATACATTCTTGTACAGTCTGCCAAAGGCTGCACTGTCCTTGGAGATTCTTGCATTCACTTCGTCATCGATTGTGGCAGCTTGTGACACAGTACTGCCAAGATAGGTGAATTTGTCCACAACACTTAGTCTATGATCATTCACTTTGATATTCGGCACAGTGTGATTATTCCCTGGAGCTGGCTGGTACATAACTACAGTCTTCTCCAAGTTGATATTGAGCCCAAAGTTGGCACAGTCATGTGATAAAGCTGAAACATTATGTTGCATGTCCGCCTCTGAGTTGGCGTATAGAGCGCAATCATCAGCAAACAGGAGCTATCTGACGGTGCCGCTGTCAATTTTGGTTTTAGCTTTCAGCCTTCTGAGATTGAATAACTTTCCATCCATACGGTAGTTGATGTCTATTCCAATGTCGTCGTTCTCGAGGGCATTCATCAACATGGCTGAAAACATGAGGCTGAACAGTGTTGGTGCCAGGACACATCCTTGCTTCACTCCATTGGTTACAGGAAAGGGTTCAGACAGTTCACCATTTCCTGTACTCTTGCCTGCATGCCGTCATGAAATAGCCGCACTATTTGGACAAACTTTCGTGGACAGCCATATTTTGCCATAATCTACCACAGTCCTTCTCTGCTGACTGTGTCAAAAGCCTTGGTAAGGTCAATGACAGTGGAGAACATTTCGCAGTTCTGTTCCTGACATTTCTCTTGCCGAAAATCATGTCAACAGTTCCACGTTCTTTTCTGAAGCCACATTGACTCTCAGGAAGAAGACCTTGATCGAGATGGGCTGTGAGGCGATTGAGAAGAATTCTGGCGAGTATCTTCCCTGCAATTGAAAGCAAGGAGATGCCTCGGTGGTTGTCACAGGATTGGCGGTTTCCTTTACGTTTGTAAAGGTGGACTATTGACGCGTCCTTAAAATCTTGTGGCATGGTCTCGTTCATCAATATGTTTGTGAAGACTTGGTGAAGCTGCTCTGTTAGGACCGGCCCACCTGCCTTGTATATCTCTGCTGGGATGGAGTCAGGACCAGGTGCCTTGCCGCTGGAGAGTTGCTGGATGGCTTTGTTTATTTCCACTATGGTTGGCAGGTAACCAAGTGTCTCATTGGTGGGAACTTGAGGAAGGCAGTTGATGGTTTCATCATCGAAGAAGGAAGTTGCATTTAAGATTTTGCTGAAATGCTCTGCCCAGCGTTGGAGGATTTCTTTCTTATCGGTGACCAATGTTCCCCCGTCTGCACTGAGGAGGGGAACTATGCCTGGTGATGAAGGACCATAGACCGCTTTCAGTGAGTCGTAGAAGTTTTTCATATCATGTCTGTCAGCAAAGTCCTGAATTTCATCAGCTTTGCTGCTCAGCCAGGAGTCCCGCATGTGCCGAAGTTTCTCCTGCACAACTCTCTGAATGTTCTTGAAAGCATCTTTTTTTGATGTTGACTTTGGGTCATTCAAATGTGCCTTGAGGAGAAGATGTTTCTCGGCCAGCAATTGGTTGATGTCTTCGGAATTTTCATCAAACCAGTCTTTATGCTTTCGGGGGGCTGGACCCAGGATTTCCATAGCAGTGTTATAAATTGTGTCCTTTAGGGCTCTCCATTCTGTTTCTGTATCCTGTTTAGCTTCAGCATTGGGCTTGAGGCGGTCTTCCAGCATATTTTCAAACGACTGCTGCATTTTCTTGCTGTTTAGGCGGGTGACATTTAGCTTTGTTTGCATTTTCGCCCCTTGGGGACGCCGTGGTGGCCTGATGTGGATGTTCATTTTCGAGACAATGAGACGATGGTCTGTCCAACATTCGGCACCACACATGGATTTTGTCACTCGAACGTCTTGTCTGTCACTCCTCCTGACGATGACATAGTCAATGAGGTGCCAGTGTTTCGAGCGAGGGTGCATCCACGATGTCCTATTTCTCATGGGGAGACGGAAAATTGTGTTCGTAATCACGAGATCATGTTCGGCACATGTCTGAAGGAGGCGGAGTCCATTGCTGTTACAATTTCCAACTCCATGCTTTCCAATAATGCCACTCCAAGAGGTGGTGTCCGTGCCTACTCTGGCATTGAAATCCCCAAGGAGTATAAGTTTGTCTTCTTTAGGAACAGATGTTAATACACTGTGCAGGTCCTCATAGAACTTGTTCTTGACATCATCTTCGTTGGTCATAGTTGGTGCGTAGACACTCACAATGGTTGCGTGCTTCCTTCCATTCAGCAGAGGCAACTTCATGGTCATGAGCCTGTCGTTTATAGCCTTTGGAAATCCAGCTAATTTGCCGACCAGGGCCGACTTAATGGCAAATCCCACACCAGATTGGCGTCTTTCCTCGCTTTTCCTTCCACTCCAGAAAAATGTGTAGCCGGCACCAATTTCGCAGATTTGGCCTTCTTCTGCAAGCCGTGTCTCGCTCAAGGCTGCAATGTCGATGTTGTACCTGCCCAGCTCTCTCCCAATCAGTGCTGTTCGTCTCTCTGGACCCGACGCGCCGTCTCTGTCAAGTAGGGTGCGTACATTCCAAGTTCCAATTGTTAAGGGAATATGGTTTACTCTTTTAGCTTTGCTTGTTTTATCTTTCTTTGTATGTCGACCGCAGTTAAGGGTACCCACCAACCGCGGCTAGCTGGTTAGGTAGTGATGAAGCAGACAATGTTTAGGGCACCTTTTCTAGCCCCTTCCTCATGCTATGGAGGTGAGCAGTGTGTTCCTATAGAGGGCTGCTCAGTCGCTCAGGGGGCTGCCGAATCCCACTGCTGCTCCGGTCAGTAGAAGACGACCATATGGCCTGAGCCGCCTGTGTGCAGGTCTGCGACTACGGCTGCCAGCGTACCCACGCCTGCCGCTTTGCCGCTCGCCCATCGCCACAGGGCTTGAAGGTGATATGTGACGTTGGATGAAGAATGACTTGCGCGATGACTTGGATTAAAGTGAGGAAGAGTTGCGCAATTCGTCGACCTCACTCTCTCGCCTGAGTCCATCTGAGTCCAGTGGCAAGACAAGTCGAGACGATTGGAGACGAATACAGGTGCAGTGGATGATCAGGGCGCTCTACGTGCCTTGCCGTGCTCATTACGTTCCACAACGCTTTGCAGGTAAACGCCGTCTTGCCCGTTGAATCAGGAATGATTTCTTCCGCGCAGTCTGCCGAATCCTGTCTTCACATGCTGGGTAGGCATACCCTAGTTTACCTCTTGGTTTGACACCAAAATCGGATACCCATGCCTGGTTTAGCCAGCCTCTCACAGCTGTTGCCCGGGGGGTGGCCGCTGTCGCATGCTGACAGCTACTAGGAGCCACAGGCACGAGCTGGGTGTCAGACTTGGACCAGTGGGGGATGGGTCCTGAAAGGACATGAGAGCCATCCTTACCAGAGGTGCTACCAATGCCTGACACCCCGTACCCCCCATCATGTCATCATTAGAGAACTATGGCATCCATATATGTCTGTCAGACATTTGACTCACAACTATGGCATCAGTAGATGTCTGTCAGACAATTTAACTAACCACTATGTCATCACTAGATGTCTGTCAGACAACTGAACCCACAACTATGTCATCACTAGAGAACTATGGCATCCATATATGTCTGTCAGACATATGACTCACAACTATGGCATCAGTAGATGTCTGTCAGACAATGGAACTAACCACTATGTCATCACTAGATGTCTGTCAGACAACTGAACCCACAACTACGTAATCACTAAATGTCTGTCGGATACATGAACCCACAAATATGTCATCACTAGATGTCTGTCGGATACATGAACCCACAACTATGACATCACTAGATGTCTGTCATACACATACATCCACAACTATCATCACTGGAGGCCTGTCAGATAATAGAACCCAAAACTATTTGGCTTATCTAGAAGATATTCTGATGTGTCTTTCGTTCAACATAAGACAACAGTAAGGTTTATCTAGAAGATATTATGATGTGTGTTTCCTTCTACATAAGACAACTGTTAGGTTTATCTAGAACTGCCGGTATAGATAGATACAAGTCGCTGCTGAATCTATGTTTCCCACCTAGCACTTTAAGAGAGAGAGAGAGAGAGAGAGAGAGAGAGAGAGAGAGAGAGAGAGAGAGAGAGAGAGAGAGAGACGATGTTTGGCAAATCGTGTATATTAATCGTTGCCTAGGCTCGCACGTGACCCATCTTTCAACCAATCCTCACGATTCTTCAAGATTAAAATCGTTCGATGAAACGATCTGGAGATGGATTAGACAATTAAGAGTCGTTTCGCTTTTTAAAATGTGGCCCAGTCTGTGCCAAGAAATGTCAACTCAAACAATAGTTACATTGAATATGTCAACACACAATGCTTCAAATGAGAAATTTTAGTTTATACATTCACAATATGGTGCATTTCGTTTTCTTTTTTGTTTAAACAGATGCGAAATTAAACATAACGATGTAATCATGTAGATTGTATGGACGACTTCTGGGAGATTACAATACAGCCTGTATACAGATGTGGAAAGGGTACTAAGAAACACAAAAATGGAGACCACGAAATTGTTTTAAAATCAGCCCATAATTCCCTATCCGAGTATGGGGTTAATTAATTCTGTCTCGCGTCCACAATTGAACCGGGTAACTCGACATGCAAGTATTTATTGTAACATGACCACTTTGTTTAAGATTACAAATGAAATAATGCGAGTATTTAGCAACAGGGGAATTTTACAGTGCAAGTTCTAATCTGGTTGAGTAAGACAAGTTTCTAACACAATGCAAGGAATGTCCCATAAATAACCCTCGTAATTGTTTCTTTATTCATGAATGCCATCTTCCAGAATTGAGTGCTGATAATTTCATATCAGATTTATGTGTATTATGGGAAGTACAACTGGATCATTTAATTGTCTGAAGAGACAGGTGTCAAAGTCCACATAGACATATATTTAATACATGGGGATCTCAGAGCTATTAAACCAACATTCCATCTGATAAGAGAAAGTCAAACTATGTTACTGCGTCAAACATATTATACAGACTTATAAACATCCACAGGCGTAACTGTATTCTAACATCACCAAACCAGAGATACACGTAAAATAGTGACCAGGTATTACCAGCCATTCCAACTATAAATGACGCAGCCATGTATTTAAATTAGTCAAAAACGGAAGTGTCTAAGACAGTATTCAGCTGCGTAGACATCAACATACACATCTAGATATGGTAGCCGCCGGGGCACACCTTCTTTCTTAGTTTTCACACTCGGACACCTTCACATGCCCATTGATTCCAATTTCCTGCCTTACCTTCTTGCCCCTTTTTTTTCATGTACAACTTCCACTCATTTACCTGGGATCTTCACTAAACCGTTACCATTCCCTACCCCAGTCCCCATGACCCACAGACTCCCACGGCTGTCTATATAAGGGTACCAAGGTGAAATACATGCTACTAGCACAGCCTGGGATTCTGAGATAAGTAGCAAATGTTTGTGTTCAACTTTTCCTGTTCTCTTCATTGTTCTAATGTTTTCATCTTTTTATTCTCATCCCGTTCTTGTGAATTTATGTAGTCACTGGGTGGGCGGGGGGGGGGGGGTGTCTTCTCTGTGATTATGTGTTGTGTTTTGTGTTTGTTTGCTGATGAAGCCTAGGCGCCGCAATGTCCTGAATGTTTCGTAATTCTGTCCTGTAAAGGTAATTTCCTTGTGTTATTGTATATTGTAGATATGGTAGCCAACACGACTGTGCTGTTGTTACTGACAACTGAAACGACATTCGACCTACTTCTCAGTGTGGAACTCGCCCAAGAAATAAACAGAATATTGTGTTATGTAGTTCTTCCTTGTTTTAGCGTGCTGGCAATAATGGGCAATGTGAGCAACATTGTCGTACTGGCTCGACATGGATTCAGGAAATCTTCCAACATACTTCTCTTGTCTTTAGCTATCTCTGATATTTTACTGGCGTTTGGTGCCAACAACATCCCTCGATGGCTATATACAGAAAATGGCCCTTCAGGATTTCGGTTCTCTGAAAGTGTCAATTACATTTGTTTTGTATTATATATGGTGGCTTTCTGTGTTTATATTGGTGGAACATTCACAGCAGGGCTCATCCCTGTTCTAATAACAGGTGACCGTATAGTAGCCATATTTTGTCCATTCAAAGCGTCTTTGATACTTATAATATAGTAACATATAAAGGCAGGAAATCAGACCCCTTCCAAATAACATCTGGCTTGAAACAGGGTGATGCACTATCGCCGCTACTCTTCAATCTGGCTCTAGAGAAAGTTGTAAGGAAGGTAAAGGAGGAATGTGATATTGGAGGAACATCCAAGCTGCTTGGTTATGCAGATGATATAGATATTATAGGGCAAAGTGAACAAAAGACATTGGAAATATTGACTCACTTAAAGGAAAAAGCCCAACAGATGGGGCTGGTTATCAACCAAGATAAGACAGAATATATGGTAATTTCAAGAGACGGAATGGCTAGAAACTCTGGCCACATACAAATAGATAATATGACCATTAAAAGAACGGAAACATACAAATACCTGGGTACGATCTTCAACTGCTCCAACATCATAAGGGAAGAAATACAAACTAGAATCAACTCTGGAAATAAGATATACTATGCACTACAACATCTACTAAAATCAAAGGCGCTATCTCGTAACACCAAAATCACAATATACAAAACACTGATCAGACCAGTTGTGCTGTATGGCTCTGAAACCTGGAGTACAACGAAAGGAGACGAAGCCTTGTTACAAACCTTTGAGAACAAAATTTTAAGACGCATCTTTGGACCCATTAGGGATACACAAAGTGGAGAGTGGAAAAGAAGAAGTAACAAAGACATTTATGATCTGTTTAAGTCCCCGCTAATCACTGGTATCATGAAGGCTAATAGACTACAATGGCTGGGGCATATAGAAAGAATGGAAGATAATAGGGAAACAAAACTCGCTTACACTCAGGAAATAAATGACCGTAGACCCCGAGGTAGACCAAGAAGGCGGTGGAGAGATAATACATGTACAGACCTGCAAGCACTTGGAATCAACGACTGGCAAGAGAAGGTCCACCAGAGAGACGAATGGAGACGGATTGTATTTGCAGCAAAGAACCTCAATGGCTCGGAACGCTGAAGAAGAAGAAGAAAGCGTCTTTGATCTTAACTCCCGGGCGTACAATAATTGCCGCGTCTTGTCTCTATGTTGCGGCTGGAGTGTATTTTCTGTACACGAACATATTATATATGCAGTTTAAGCAAATTGTCATACAAGGCGTCTCTGTGGGCTGCATTATCCCCACTAATATGTATTATTATCATAACTCAATCGGACTGTACCAGCAAATAGATCAGACAGTTAATTACACGACAGGAGTAGTACCACTTAGCATGGTCACCGCGGGCTGTGTTGTTATTGGACTCAAGATCATACAAATTACCAACAGGTGCCAACAGCTGACCTCCAGTCAAGGCAAGGTCACCACGAAACACGGTATCACGAAGACAACTAGAACTTTACTGAGCATTTGCGTCCTGTATATTTTCTGTTATGGTTTTGCATTTATTTTCTCAGAACTTGTGTACCACAAACCACTTGAACACCAAAGGACACTTCAGCTTGTGATATTCCGTGTTCTAGATTTGGTGTTTTGCTTAAACTGCCTCGGAGACTTTCTTATCTACTTCAGCGCCAACAACAGTTTCCGGAAACCAAACATTGCAGATCAAAGAATCAAAACATAAAGATGGAAGTGACGGACACATTACTGTCGTGCTCAAATGACTATTATTATTGTGAAATTGTCGCCTGATGTGTTTTGTTTCTGAGGTGTAAATTTCCACGTTGTGTTTATCACACGATTAAACAGTCAGTCCTGAAATAGCTTTTGTTGACACATGTATAGCTGACATATGTGTTGCTGAAATATGTGTTGTTCACATACTTGATGCTGAAGAACCGATTGCTGAAATATGTATTGTAGAAAGAAATATGTAGTTTTCACATATTTGTTGCTGAAATACTTATGTTGAAATATGTATTGCTGAACTACTTGTTGCTGACATATGTATGCTCAAAAATATATTGCTGAAATATATTTTATTACAAGTGTAGTGCTGAAGTTGGATTGCCGAAAATGCAATGCTGAAGTAAATATTACTGGCATATATACTGCTGAAATATGAATTGCTGAAATGAGTATTTCTGAAATAGGAATTGCTGATATATATTGCTGAAATGTTGTATACTTCGCATTATGTATTGCTGAAATATATATTGTTGAAATGTGTATTTTTCGCATTTATATTGCTGAGATATATATATATATATATATATATATATATATATATATATATATATATATATATATATATATATATATATATATATATTGTTGAAATGTGTATTTTTCACATATCTATTGCTGAGATATATATTGTTGAAATGTGTATTTTTCATATATGTATTGCTGAGATATACGTCAAGAACAATATACAGTGAGTGTGAAAAATAGATACCATGCAATAGCTAAAATACAGAGTATAAATGAACAATGGGAAATGTTAAGGGACTACATTCATCAAACTAGCAAAGAAGTATTACCGGAGAGAGGCAAAATAGCTAAGAAAAAATTGATGAATGAAGAAATCTTAAAACTGATGGACAATAGAAAACAGAGTAAAAATGACAAACAAGAATACGCTAAGATAAATAAAGAAATAAAGTATAAATGTGGGAAGGCTAAAGAAAGTTGGTTAAACGAGCAATGCCAAAAAAATTGAATTAAATTCCATTAAAGATACAAAAAATATGCACAGACAAATCAGTGAGCTTACAGGAAGAAAAATAAGAATAAATACAGGGTGTATGAAATCAAAAATAGGAAAGATATTATTAGAGAAAGGTGCTATAATGAAGAGGTGGAATGAGTATATAAGAGAATTATGTGATGGAGAAAGGGAAGAATTAACAGAAGATAGTAACTTAGAACGTCCACCTATTCTGAAAGAAGAAGTCGCTGACGCTATGAAACGTATGAAGAAAGGAAAAACAGCTGGGCCAGATGAAATCACAATAGAAGAATTAGAAGTATTGGGAGAATTTTGAGTAGATATATTAACCAAAATGTTGAATGATATTTACAGCAGTGGTATGCTGAGATCTGTATTTATAGCTATACCAAAAAGACCAGGAGCAATTGATTGTGAAGATTTTCGTACAATTAACCGTATAAACCATATCACTAAGCTTCTACTCAGAATCATAATGAGAAGAACCAAAAAGAATATAAAAATGGAAATTAGTGAAGAACAGTATGGATTTGTGGAAGGAAAGGGCACAAACAATGCAATTAATACATTACGGACACTAATAGAAAGGTCAATAGAGAAACAGAGAGACATATATTTGTGCTTCATAGATTATACTAAGGCATTTGATAAAGTAAAACATGATGAACTGATTAAAATGTTGGAAGATATCAACATTGATGGAAAAGATGTAAGAATAATAAAGAATGTTTACTGGAACCAAGTAGCAGCAATTAAAATGGGAAATAAAGAGGGTAGTTACGAACAGATAAAGCTAGGAGTACGACAAGGGTGTGTCCTGTCACCAGATCTTTTCTCCCTGTATAGCGAAGTAATAATGAGAGAGATCAAAGAGATGCCAGGAATACTAGTTGGAGGTTATAATATAAATAATATACGCTATGCAGATGACACAGTATTGGTGGCGGATAATTCAACAGACCTACAACAATTATTAGACGTTGTAGTAACAGAGAGTGCAAGGAAAGGACTCTCCTTGAATATCAAGAAAACAGTAACAATGGTAATATCAAAGAAAATGGTGACACCAAAATGTGACATAGAAATAGAAGGGAAAACCCTTAACCAAGTGGATAATTTTAGATACCTATGGGCATTTATAACATCAGATGGAAGATGTACAACAGATATTAGGAGCAGAATAGGGCAGGCAAAAGCCGCATTTCAGAAAATGAAGAGTATCTTATGCGATAAGTCACTATCACTGAATGTAAGAAAGAGAGTGCTGAAATGCTATGTAGAACCAGTTTTGCTGTATGGCAGTGAATCTTGGAATGTAAATGAACAAATTAAGAAGAAATTAGAAGCAACAGAGATGTGGTTCCTGAGACCAATGTTGCGAATTCCTTGGACTGCCAGAGTAACTAACGACGACTGCCTGAAACAGGCTAATGAAACTAGAACACTATATACAACAATAAGACAAAGACAAACATCTTTCTTCGGTCACGTGATGAGAAGAGAAGCATTGGAGAACATCGTAACAACTGGAAAGATCGAGGGGAAGAGAGGCAGAGGCAGACCAAGAGAAATGATGCTGGATGGATTGAGACGGTGGCATGGAGGAATATCAGCAGCAGAGCAGATCCAGAAAACCAAAGACCGAGATCTATGGAGAGCCATGAACGCCTACGCCAGCCGACACGGCACTTGATGATAATGATGAGATATACGTTGCTGAAGTATGTATTTTTCACAATCTATTGCTGACATATGTGATGAGGTATGAAAGATAAATACTGATGAAAATTATAATGAGAAGAATAAGAAGTAAAACCCAGGAATTAGGGGTGAGGAGTGTAGATTTGTAGAAGGTAAAGACACAAACAACGCAATATACTTCTTGAGAATATGGACAGAAATAATGCTCGAAATAAAGTAATAGAATTGTATAATTGTCGAAGCAAATGCAGCAATTCACAAGAGTACTTGAGAGTTACAGCCACATGTGTGCATTATTGACCACGCTGAGGCATTTCATAAGGTGAAACAGGAAGAATTAATTAGAATGTTGGACACTATAAACATTGATTGTAAAGATCTGAAAATTAATCAAAAGGATTTATTGGCAACTAGGTATTAAACAGACTTATGTGCTATTGCCAGGTCTGTTAATTTAATAAGTTAATTACTAATGAGACCCATATAAAATATGTCACGAAGATAGTCGATGAACAAAATATAAACAACCTGTGATAAGCTGATGACACGGTTTTGATATCTGAAAATGAAATAAAATTACAAGAAATGATAGCTATAAATGCAATAGAAAATTAAAATAATGACAAAGAAAAAAAAAAACAAATAAATAAAAACGGTAGCTAAATAATTACAAGGAAAACATCTTTTTTCAAATCCATCGTTAGAATAAAAGGAACTAGTCGTAAGCATGTGGGCACTGTAATAACAGCAGATGGAAGATATATTACAGAAGTCAAATGTAGCATAATAGAAGAAACGCAGTGTTTTACAATATGAAGAACTAGCTGACCCGGCCCGGCTTCGCCCAGTCCCTGGTGGGGAGCATCTCATTTAATTCATATAAGTAGTCATATAAGTTCTCGTTCCCGTTACCGACTATCTGTCTGTCTGTCTGTCTGTCTGACCCGGCCCGGCATCGCCCAGCTCCTGGTGTGGAGCATCTCATTTAATTCATATAAGTAGTCATATAAGTTTCCGTTCCCGACTTTCTATCTGTCTGTCTGTCTGTCTATCTGTCTGTCTATCTGTCTGCCTGACCCTGCCCGGCTTCGCCCAGCCCCTGATGGGGAGCATCTCATTTAATTCATATAAGTGGTCATATAAGTTCCCGTTTCCGTCTGTCTGTCTGTCTGTCTGTCTGTCTGTCTCTCCCTCCCTCTCTGTCTGTCTGTCTGTCTGTCTGTCTGCCTGTCTGTCTAATCATTTATTGGTTGCAGTTAGAACAACCTAGATAAACGAAGCTCAACTTACAAAAATCATTAGAAAGAGCACTTGAAAGGTCTTTACATCTTCCCCAACAATTAACTTGGGTAAATGGAGCGGCGGCAGCAGAAGCAGCAGAAGAAAAAAAAGGAGGAGTAGGAGCTGGGAGGAGGAAGAGTGAGGAGGAGGAGGAAGAGGGAGGAGGAGGGAGGAAGAGATAGGCGGAGAGAGGAGGAGGAGGGAAGAGGAGGGAGGAGTAGGAGTAGGGAGGAATAGGAGGGAGGAGGAGGGATTAAGAGGAGGAGAGAGGAGGAGGGAGGAGGTAGAGGGAGGAGGAGGAGGAGAGAGGAGGAGGAGAGAAGAAGAGGAGGGAGGAGGAGGAGGGAGGAAGAGGGAGGAGGAGGTGGGTAGGATGGAGGAGGGAGGAGGAGGAAGAAGAGAGGAGTAGAAGGGAGGAAGAGGGAGGAGGAGGAAGGAAGGAGGATGGAGGAGGGGAGGAGGAGTAGGGAGGAGGAGGAAGAGGGATGAAGAGGGAGGAGGAGGGAGGAGGAAGAGGGAGGAGGAAGGAGAAGGAGGAGGGAGCATGAGGGAGGAGAAGAACGAAGGATGAGGGGGAGGAGGAGGAGGGAGGAGGAGAGGGAGATAGAGGAGGAGGGAGGAGGAGGAGGAGGAGAGAGGAGGAGGAAGGAGGAGGCGGAGGTAGGAGGAGGAGGAGGGAGGAGGTAGAGGGAGGAGGAGGAGGGAGGAGGAGGAGGGAGGAGAAGGAGGGGGAGGAGGAGGGAGGAGGAGGAAGAGGGAGGAGGAGGAGGGATGTGGAGGGAGGAGGAGGAGGTAGGAGGAGGGAGGAGGTAGAGGGAGGAGGAGGAGGGAGGAGGAGAGAGGATGAGGAATGAGGAGGAGAAGGGAGGAGGAGGGAGGAGGAGGGAGGAGGAGAGGGATAAGGAGGGAGGAGTAAGAGGAGGAGGAGGAGGTAGGTGGAGGAGGGTGACAAAAGGAGGAGAGGGAGGAGGAGGGATGAGGGGGAGGACGTAGGAGGAGGAGGGAGGAGGAGGAGAAGGGAGGAGGAAGGAAGCGGAGTGATTAGGAGGAGGGAGGAGGGCGAGGAGGTAGGAGGAGGAAGAGGGAGGAGGAGGAGGAAGGAGAAGGAGGAGAAGGAGGGAGGAGAAGAACGCAGGAGGAGGAGGGAGGAGGAGGAGGGAGGAGAAGGAAGAGGGAGGAGGAGGGAGGAGGTAGAGGGAGGAGGAGAGAGGAGGAGAAGGGAGGAGGAGAAGGGAGGAGGAGGGATGAGGAGGAGAGGGAGGGGGAAGAGGAGGAGGGAGGGAGGGGAGGAGGGAGGAGGAGGGATGAGGGGGAGGACGTAGAATTAGAAGGAGGTAGGAGGAGGGAGTGGGAGGAGAGAGGAGGAGAAGGGAGGAGCAAGGAAGAGGAGTGATTAGGAGGTGGGCGAGGAGGTAGGAGGAAGAGGGAGGAGGAGGAGGAGGAGAAAGATGGCGGAGGAGGAGGGAGAGGGAGGAGGGGGAGGGGAAGAGGAAGAGGGTAGAAGGAGGAGGAGGGGAGAGGAGGAGGAGGATTGTAACGCATATGCCTGTACATAACTGCAGCGAAAAGGTTGGTCTGTCTATTTATCTGACCCGGCGTGGCTTCGCCCAGCTCCAGGCGGGTAGCGTCTCATTAAATTCATACAACAAAAAAAGTAACTTAAAAGAATGTCCTTCCACACACCATCCATTATTTTTAATGAAAACTCTTTCTAATCACCTGCATGACTACAGTAACTTCTTAAGCATAAAAAGATGAGTTACAATGTTATGCATTGTGCATTATTTTTATGAAAACTTTGAAAATGCCTTATTATAACTCATATGCCGGTACATAACTATGGACAAAGAGTTTATAAATCTTTGAAAACGATGCAACAATATGACTATAAGTTATACAGAAAAGTTATTAAAAGTTATGCCCCTTGAAATAACTTTTACAGAGTTAGGTCCCCTCGCTGTATATAAATTATAATGAAAAATGGAAAATTAAATAATATTCAGTAAGCAGCCGATTTCACACTAAAAAAATATGACAGTTGGCTGCGCTGGAATGAAAGGAAGACGTGTAGAAAATGTCATCTCAATCGGATGGGCCGTTCGCGAGCGCATAAAGGACATACGGACATACAGACAGACGGAGATCGCCTTTTATATATAAGATAGTCTATCAATATGTATTTATAAATCAAAGTGAGAAGTTGTTAAGAGCTGTAGCCATCTCATGGTAATGTACGGGAATGAGTTACGGACAAATAGCAGAAAAATAAGGATTTGTGTGGAAGCTGCAGAGCTGCCATTTTATAGGAGAATGTTGAGAGCACCATGGACCGATAGAAAGACAAACGAAGAGAATGAAGTTATTCAGCGAAGAGTGGTGGCCCATCAAGAATGATGATGACCATTCATTTCATCCTGTGCGGTTGAAACTATGAAACTGTGAGTTCTAAGATGGCTGGTATGTCCTATGTTGGCCCGAAATGCCCTTTGACAATATAGGCAAAGAATGCTTGACGTTCCTGGATTGAGGCTCTCCTGCGGGTCACTCGTATTAAAAGAGGACAATTCACTTTCTTTGGGCACACGGTGAGATAAATATTGCTGCAGTACATTTTAATAAGATAAATATTGTAGAGATAAATGTTGCAGAGATAAACATTGCTGCACTACATATTGTTGAGATAAATATTGCTGCACTATATATTGTTGAAATATATATTAAGAAAAATATTGCTACAATACATATTGCCTTGCTCAATGTTGTTGAGATACATATTGCTGTAGTACACACTGTTGAGATAAATATTGCTGCATTACATATTGTTGAGATAAATCTTGTTGTAATACATAATGCTGAGATAAATATTGCTGCAATATATATTGTTGAGATAAATATTGCTGCTTTACATATTGCTGACATAAATATTGCTGCAGTATATATTCTTGAGATGAAACATATACATTGGTCAATACAACCTTAAAACAGTATATAGCGTTTGTTTTATGCCACCGTATAATTAAATTGTATACATAAATTGTCTTATGGAACATTGCAAGTATTACTGTATACAGAGTTTGTCTTGTTGTACCTTGCAAGCAATATCGTATTCAAAGTTTGTTTGATGGCACCTTGCAAGTAATATTGCATACAGTGTTTGCCTTGTGGAATCATGCAAGTAATATTCTATACATAATTTGTCTTATGGTACCTTCAATTGATATTATATTCAGAGTTTGTCTGATGGCATCTTGCAAGTTGTATTGTATGCACAGCTTGTCTTGTGAAACCTTGGAAATAATTTTGTATATAGAGTTTTACGGCACCTTACAGATAAATTAACCAATATGTCGTCCATATGTCAACATCAGCATCACATGACAGGTCATTTTCATAATGACGCTCTAGTCACGACCCGACGGAGCGACTCTCTAGTCACAGTCCCATGGAGCGACTCTCTAGTCACGTCTTAACGGAACAACTCTCTAGTCACGAACCGACGGAACGACTCACTAGTCACGGTCCCATGGAGCGACTCTCTAGTCACAGTCCCATGGAGCGACTCTCTAGTCACGTCTTAACGGAACAACTCTCTAGTCACGAACCGACGGAACGACTCTCTAGTCACGGTCCCATGGAGCGACTCTCTAGTCACAGTCCCATGGAGCGACTCTTTAGTCACGTCTTAACGGAACAACTCTCTAGTCAGGAACCGACGGAACGACTCACTAGTCACAGCCCGACAGAAAGACTCTCAAGTCACTGGCCAGACAGAAGGCTCCAGAGCACATCCCTATAGTGCTGCAGTATTCCAGGAGTCAGAAGATTTGGCACACCCTTGCCAATTGTAAAAGTGAGGTGGAGGTCTGCAGATATTGTTCTGGACCACACCCATACAGTCAGTGTCCACGTGCCAAGATCGACACGGACTTCAGGAAGCTCATAGCCAATAGAGAGTGCGCCAACTGCCTCGGCAACCATGGTGCTAGATACCTCAGCTGTCCCTGCCACCAAGACTGCAAGGAAGCAATGAAGATTGCCGTGCAAGCAAATCTGCCTTATAAGGAGGCTAGGAGTCAGTACGAGGCTGCCACCCACAATACGAAATCTGACAAAACGCAATTGGAAGGCCAACTTAAAGACCTGAGATATAAGGTGACAAGAACAGGGCCGTGCGGTAGATTTTCTCAGTATGATGCAAGTCTTCGAAATACCGCCCTTAATTATGAAAGTCTTCGAAATGCCGCCCCTTAATGACGGAAGTCTTCGAAATGTTGCCCCTCCTTAGTTGTTTATGGCGCCCCCTTACGTTGCCGCCAGATGCGACAGCCTCTCTGTATCATAGCACGGCACGGCCCTAGACCAGCATGTGGGAGAAAAGCGACCAGGCTCAAGAAGCACAGATAATAGCCGATCAGCACATCCTGGAGGAATTGAAGCTCGTGCAACAGAAGATTGAGCAGGATGTAGCTGGAATGGCTGCAATCTCATCCGAGACTGGGGAGACTTTGGCAAAGACTCAAGAAGAAAGAGAACAGTTAGAACGGCTCAAGAAACAGACGAAGAATGAAACATCTGAAACAGACATCAGGAACAAGTTCCAGACAGAAAAGGAAGCAACAGAAGAGGGAAAAGACAGTGAAAACGAAAGCGACCAAGACCGCACGGTGACCAGGAGACTACACCACACCAAGATCAAGAGTTCAATTAGTCCCGACACAAGATTTGAGAGAAGTGGGAGACCACGTAGATATAAAGACACACAGAGACATAGGAGACATAGATGGAGTCTCAAGACAGATGACGAGTGGTAGACCACTCGCTGAAAGAAAGACACCGTGAGACAACATCAAACAACATCAGACCTTACACGTGTGTGACTCTAACCAGACATTCGAAACAACCAGGAGGACATGAACACAGATACAGAACACGCTTAAATTTCAGAAAGCGAAATACGCATCCCCCATTTATTACAAGTTGTATCCAGCGTTATAAGAAAACGCTGTTGGAACTACATCGGCCATGTACTCAGAATGGACAAGACAAGACTCTCCTACCAAGCCCTCATATGGTCACCAGTAGGGAAAAGAAAACGGGGAAGACCAAGAGAGACCCTGTGTAGAACCATCATCAGAGAAGGCTCATTCAATGGCTAAGTAAACATCCAACATCTACAACAGGTAGCAGCGAGCCGCCAAACATGGGGAGCCATGACTTCTGCCCTAAGCGCTACCTTGGGCTCAAGAGGAAAGACTAACTAACTAATTTACACAAGCAGAAATAGATACACCACAAGAGCAGCATATGTAACCACACGAGAGATCGATGGTTGAACAGGGCCGGTACATTTTATCCTTAACGAACAAGCTAGCGAGCACAGGTCTAATCAGTTTTGACATGTCTCATTATATTTTCTGCACATATGTTGAACAAGTATGAGGAGAGAGTATACCCACCTCTTATTTTACACCTTAAGCCATTTCGATATTTAACCAGGTACTCAGACAGCTGCTTATTGCTCAAGATGAAATGCTTCAATTAATTGGATCAAATATGCTGGAGACCTGACGTCTCTCATAATGTCCCACGATGTCTGATGTTTCTCAGTCGAAAGCTTTACTATTGTCTATGAAACAAGTATGGAGATCTACAGTGTACTCTGCATTTCTCAAAGATGTTTCACATGTCGACGATAAGGTCCCCGTTTTCTCTGCAATGTCTTAAACCTGCCTGTACTTCTTGTAACTAATTTTTATTCCTTGATCTTGATTGACAGAAGAGTATTTTTTTCTAATGAAACGGTGACACAAGAGACGTACTGGACGAAAACAGTAATCTTGCTGCTGTTTCTGGTTCGGATTCAGTCTGGGTTGCTGTTTTGGCAAGATAGTGCATTAACCACTATGCCACCGCGATTCATTTTGTATATTTATGGGCGTAGTTTCCAGCCATGGGGATGTGGAAGGCAACTGGGAACTACTACATTAAGCCACCCAAGACTTTCAAAATAGAAGCCGGTAAAGCATCTCAAAGGTCCATATGGTTAGATGAGAGAAATATGTTTCCTTAAAACACAGGTACAAGAGACGGAGATATAAAAGAGAAGCGTCCAGCTAATAAATGAAATGAAAAACATTGAAGCAAACATTCATAGAACTAAATATCCCCTTGATGCTGTTGTAACTTGCTGCTGTTGTGACTTGTTGCTATTGTGACTTGTTGCTGTTATGACTTGTGTAGTGACGAGCTGACGTTGTGACTTCTGCTGTTGTGACTTGCTGTTATTTGTGCAGTGACTTGATGCTGTTGTGACTTGCTGCTGCTTTGAATTGTTGCTGTGTTCACTTGCTGTTGTTGTGACTTGCAGTTGCTGTGACTTGTTGTTGTTTTGACTTGCTGTTGTTCTAACTTGTTGCTGTTGTGACATGCTTTTGTTCTGACTTGTTGCTGTTGTGACTTGCTGTTGTTGGGACCTGCGGTTGTTAGGTCTTGTTGCTGTCGTGACTTGCTGCTATTGTGACCTGTTGGTATTGCTGTTTGTTGTTGTTGTTATTTATTTTTGTCGTCATTTGTTTGGTATTATTATTTGTTGGTATTCCTTTTGTTGCATTACTGTTGTAACTTTTGTTGTCTATGATTAGCTTCATAAATGATGTTGAATGAAATATCGTATGATAGGAAAGAGATAAGAAGGACAGAATGTCAGACGGGCCTGCGTGCACAATTCTTAACCCTTTGGAAAAGAAAGATTCTTCGTTCGTTCGTTCTTTCCCTTCGATCTTGCCTGTTGTCACAAAGTTATCCAATTTATTTCTTCTCATAACATGCCCAAAAGATTTTGATTGTCTACGTCTAATTTCTTTAATCAGTTTAAGATTTTCATTTGTCTCTTTAGGACAAGGTCATTGGTTTTTCTGTATATCTATTGTATTTTTTGCATTTTGCTCAGAAGTCATATTTCCACAGCCATCAGATGTTTTGTGGCCTGTTTGCTCATTGTCTAAGCTTCATCCATATAAAAGTACAGGTTCTATGTAGCACCTCAACGTTCTTTTTCTCTTGTCAAATGACATCTTTTCATTGGTCAGTATGTTTTCAATCTTGCAAAACGCTATCTTCGCCGTGGCGATTCTTGTTCTAATCTCTTCTATAAATCTCCCATCAGATGTTATGACTGTACCGAGACAATTTTAAGAATTAACTTGCTTAAGAATATTCCCATTTGTATGTATATTACATTGTAGTATTTCGCTCTACCTAGTAACGACCATAATCTGTGTCTTCTTACAATTTAATTCTAACCCTAGTTGTTCACTGGGTGCAACAACCGCATCTACTAAATATTGCAAATCCTGCTCATTGCCTGCAAACAATACGGTATCATCCGCATATCCAATGTTATTGATGGTTCTTCCTCAAACAATATTCCTTTCATTTCTACATTTCTGAAAATAGTTTCACTGTACATGGAAAGAAGATCTGAAGACATTACACATCTCACACCTCTCTTAATATGCTGATATTGACCTACTTCATTATCTACCAGATTGCTGTTTCCTATATATGATGTTTTACAAGTCTAAGGTATTTCCCATCAATTTTTAGATCTGCAAGCATATTTATCATGTTGACATATCTGACTTTATCGAAATCCTGTGTGTAGTCAATAAAGGAAAAGTGTAGGTTTTCGTATACTTCTACAGTAGTTCAATTCATGTTCTCAGTATATATACAGCATTTCTTGTACCTTTGCTTTCTACAAACCTACATTGTTCTTCTTCTATTTCGGGTTTTACTTTCTTTCTAACTCTTTGCATGATAATTCTTAGTAAAATCTTCCGACGTGGCTCGTTATAGTAATTGTTCGCTGTTGATCACATTCAAAGTCTTATGATTTCAGCGGGATTGCAATAAATATAGAATTCCATAATTCTGGAGATATATCCCCAGTATCATATATTGGCCTCCCTCCCTGGTCTAGAGGTTACATGACTTTCTCCGTAATCTCGTATACTCTCGTAAGTAATGTGACGACGGCAAGAATCGGTAGCGGTAACAAAACAGCGTCGGTAAATTACGGAGTAATTGAGCCGGTCGCTCAGAAAGCAATGGCAAACTACTGAGCGTAATCTTGCCAAGAAAAATCAACAATCAGCTGAAAGATGCTGATGTTGACAGCGATGTCTTGTAAAGGATACACAAACAAACAAAACAATCATATATTGGGTTCAGTCTTCTAAAGCATTGATCATTTCTGTTGTGATGCTATCTGCACCCGGGGTCATGATAGTTTTCCTATGGTTAAGCGCATTGAACTTCTACCTTCAAAACTGATGGACTTCATTAATATTCCGAAGATTATACTGTTCTTCTCTTGTATCATACAGGTCTTTCTCATAAACTGACAACGTATGTAAAATCCGATCTTTTTGTACTATGATTTTGCCATCTTTGGTTTATAGATAACCCGTTAATGCGTATGTTCTTTTGTTGGTGATGTTATTAATTCTTTTGTGCATTAATTTGTTATTTAGGGTGTTCTGTTGATTGTGCCTGCAATTTTCCTCAAGCCATATTTCCTTTGCCTCTTTGGATAGTTTCGTTTTTTTTTTCCTGTAGATCTCTTCATACTTTGTATGGTTATTTTTGTGACTTCTTCTTATTTCCATGAGTTTTAAGATGTCTTCCGTCATCAATGTCTTGTGTCCCATCATCTTTATATTGGGATGTTTGTGTTTGCAGCTTGGTTGACTGATTTCTTTAATATTTCCTATTGTTTGCTGACATCTTGAAAAATTATTTCCATATCAGACAATGCATCAGATATGTTCTTTACCTCTACGTTTGATTTATCGTTTATTTTCTCACTCTTCAGTGCCCGTAGATCAAATTTTGTTTTTCTTAGTGCATATTTTACTTTCTTTAATTGTATATGTATATTGCTTATAATTAATCTATGATCACTGTTTGTGCTTGGTATAGTTTTTTGTTGTTGCAACTTTTCAGGCATTTCGAAATCTTATGTTGATGAGAATCTAATCACTCTGATTTCTGATCTTATTATCAGGACTCCTTCATGTCCACTATCTCCTTGAGTGATGTTGATACCATATGTTTCCAATAATCATATCATGTTCTATTACCCATTGTACAAGGCTGCAGCCTTTTTCATTCTGTTCCCCTAGTCTATACTTGCCTATTATGCATCCGTCCTGCTGATTTCCATCTTTGGCATTCAAGTCACCCATTACGATATTTACTTAAGAATCCTTGCATTTCTTGAAGGCATTCTCTAAATCATTATAAAATTAAGCAATGCTGTCATCATTGCTGTCAGATCTTGGTGCAAAATCGTGTATGGCGTTGACATCAAAATGTCTTCCACTCAACTTCACCAGTAACACTCTGCCCGATACATTCCAGTATCCTTTGCTCGGATTTGATCTCTCTGTATCCATTATAATTGCTACCCCTCGCTGTTTTTTCTCTCCACCAGAATGGATTATGCTATATTCCTAAGATGTTATAATGCCCATTCCTGTCCATCTAGTCTCACATATACCTAATACATCTGGTCTCACACATACCTAACAGGTTAATATTTAGCCTTCTCATTTCGTTCTTAATATTATCAAATTGTCTATCCCCAATTATAGTTATTACATTTCAAGTTCCCACTTTCAATGTTGATACCCTTTTGCAATTAATCACCCTTATAGAAATCCAATTCTTGGGTGAAATTAAATTGTCTCCCCAGGGAGACCAAACATTCTTCTTCTTCCTTTTTGAAAAGGGTCAACGACAACGAGAAATAGAATCGGTAAGCTTTACTGGACACAATCACAAGTTACCAAATAGACGTTGCGGCTACAGCGTTCCTCAGCTTACAAATAACAAACACAGACTTACACAACTACATGAAAGAATCTGGCACCTTGCCTTCTTCACAGGCTATAGTTTGTTGCACTGTGCCTCAAAAATGGCATAATAACTGAAACCCATGGCGGTAGCGAATGTGACTGATAAGACTGATTCGTGCTGTAAATGGAGCCATGTGAACAGACGGTCATTTTCACCATCACCACCAACTGACGTCTCACACGCTTAGTGTGTGACCTATGTGTAATCATTTTCTCCTTTGTCTTTATTCCATTTCTAATCTTCACCCTCCATGCGAAACGATAAGCGGTGACTTGCTCCCAAGGTGAAATACCAATTGCCTGTGGCAATCAAGTCCCTCTTAAATACATCTTTGTTTCGTAGTAACGACCGACTCCGAGTTCTTGTACTCATCTGTAATTCCCAAAAAAGATATTCTTTGGTATTCTACCATCATCCATCCTCCTAATGTGTCCTATCCATCTAAGTCTACGAAGACTGAGCATGGAACAAACCGTCACACAACCCGATATTTTCCATACTTAAGTATTTGTAACTTTGTCTTGCCAGTTAGTACCAACTATTATTTACAGTCACAGCAGTTGAAAGCTATTTAAACGCTTTTCGTGGTGAAAGTAAGTTGACCTGGCTTCACTACCATAAAGACGAGTACTAAAGACAAAGGCTTGATAGACCAGGAATTTTGTTTCGGCAGTAAGCTTCCTGTTCCCCCAGACTGTTTTTATTAACCTGCTTATTGTTGTTGCTGCCTTACCAATCCTGATGTTATTTTCTGATCTCTTTATAATTTACTGTTTACCTCTCATCCTAAATAAAATAAAATAGACTACTATCTCCAGTTCGGAGTCGTCAGTAAAGAGTGATGGTACTCCATGTACACCTTGTAACATAATCTTTGTCTTCTTTTTGCTAATTGTTAAACCAAATTCAGAAAAAGCATTCCGGAATACAGATAGTAGACGTTGTAATTCTTTCTAAGAGTGGCTCGTAATTGCAGCATCATTTGCAAAAGCAGCTTTCTGATCAGTACCCTCCTAATTTTGGTCTTGGCCTTCAATCTCTGAGCATTGTAGAGGCCGTCATCTGAGCATGAGTGAATGTATACACCATCCTGATCACGAAAGGCATATTTCAATAGAAGTAAAAATTATATTCCAAAGAGGGTGGGAGCTAATACACAACCTTGCTTAACTCCACTCTTGATTTCAAACTCATCTGAAGTTGTGCCATCAAACTTGATTATAACCTTTATGCCTGTGTGGAACGATTTCACAGTGGACAGAAGAATTTGTGGGCAGCCAATCTTCTTTAGTGCCTTGAATAGACCCTCCGACTGACCAAATCAAATGCCTCTGTGAGATCGATGAAGACAATAAACAGTGGTTGATTCTGTTCACGGCATTTTTCTTGCATTTGTCGCAATGAGAATATCATATCAATGGGAGATGGGTTCGGTCGAAAGCCAGACTGTGTTTCAGGGTAGATTTGATCTCCCAGGACTTGAATTCTGCGCAGAACAATTATGCAAATATTTTCCCAAAGATACATAGATGTGAGGTACTCTGAAGTTGTTACAGTCACTCCAATACCACTTGTTCTGATCTTGGGTGTTTTCATGTGACCTCATACCACTCTTTTGTTTTTAAAAAATGAGTTTGTGTTCATAGATCGTTTCTGGTGCAATGCTCCAGTAGACTTTGCACATTTTCAGTCATCGTTGTTGTATTTTCCTAGGCACACTGGCCATTAATTCGAGTCCTTGCCCACACGAGCATTGAAATAACCAAGAATATGCATGTAGTCGGAATTAGGTACAGCCTTGATCACAGAGTCTAACTCCTCATAGAATGAATAGAGGAAATAGTCTTTCATTACCTCCAACTGGAATTTCAATAATTCCTAGTAGTGAATTCTTCACTGAAAATCCCGCCCTGTTTTATCTTTTTACTTCCTGCCTTCTACCCCTCCAAGAAAAGGTGTAATAGTTTTTCCTGAGTGACCCTTCCTCGGCGAGGAGAAACTCATGCAGGCCAGCAATATCAATGTTAAAACGATTGAGATCGGCATTAATCACAGCCTTCTTTCTCACATAGTCAATATTCGTAAGGTCAGTGGAAAATCCCGGACACATAGCTCTTATGGTCCAGGTTGCGAGCCGTAGCTTGAGGTTTCTATTTTATTTTTAGTGCCTGGTGCATTAGATTTTACAGCCTGTGATTCACATTTTGTCCTAGCCCCAAGGACCCATTGAAGCAGGCAGGCTGAGGCGGATCAGCACCCAATTGGCCGAAGGATGCCCAGCTTAAGAGCGGGCGGTAACTGATCAGTGACACCTGTAGGTGTCTCCAATGTTAGAGGCAAACCGTGGCGTCCCATGTCTACGCTAATTGGCAATGACTTCTAACCCGCAACTGCTACTCGCTTTGATTCCGAGACCGATTAAGACCAGGTATGGAGCTACAACTATTCATAGCATAAAGCCTGGGCTTAATTGTAGAGGCCAAGCGTTGCCCTTGCAGCACGATCCCTCTCTCGGCCTGCCTAGTTTACTCTAGAGGAAAGATAACACCAACACATCTAGAACAAGACCAGCTGAAAAACCGTCAGATCAGCAAAGCAATGCTCTAATTGGCAGCCTGTCGGAGCTTCGACCCTAGACCAATTTCCAATCAAGGCTTAGGGCCTCGTCTGCTCTGCCAGGACTGTAGATTGCATTTCCTGGCACAAGGTTAAGGCTTGCACCCTTCCAAATACGCAGTTCTGTCCGAAGACATTGGCACAAAGTTGGGTGTCGGGTTTGCCAAGCGCCGCCCAACATTCGGCGCTAACAGAAAGCAGGTACTTCCGACTAGTATCATACGGTAGCTCACACACACAAACACAAACACGATTACACACACACACACACACACACACACACACACGTATATATATATATATATATATATATATAAAAATATATATATATATATATATATATATATATATATATATATATATATATATATGTGTGTGTGTGTGTGTGTGTGTGTGTGTGTATGATAGAGCGATCAGAGAAGGGAAAGCACTCATGACTGCTCGGTGACTGGAATGCACGTTGACTGTCATAACCATACCAAACCTCTAATACCTGTCTTAACCATACCAACCCTCTAATAACCATCATACCCATTCCAATCATCTTACAACTGTCATAACCATACCAACATTCTAACAACTGTCATAACCGCACCATCCCTCTAACAATTGTCATAACCATACTAACCGCCTAACAACTGTCATAACCATACCCACCATTTAACAATTGTCATTATCATACCAACCCTCTAATATCAGTCATGACCATGCCAACCCTCTGAAACAGACTGCGCGTATATCATCCCAAAATGGATCTCGGTCTACACTCAACAAGGACAAATTAATGAATACAGGGGGAATGAGCAGTAGAATAAACGGTATTCTCAACAATAAAAAAAATCGAATACGCAACATTGCGTGCGTAGATCAAAACTACAACGGTTTTGATTCTACTCTTGAGAAAGTTCACGCCTACGAAGGCCATGTGTTCACCAGCAGAGCACAGGCTTAGATTTCTGCTTGATAAGATCCCCGGGTTAAACATATTGTCAGACTGACTGGAGCCTTCACTCGGATAAAATGTGTGTCCTGCCACCCAAGGTTTGAAGTGGTAGACGGATAAGGAGATGTTATGACCGTGCATGCATGAGAACTTTCCAGGGCGGGAGATAATTCAGAATGAATGGAGAAACTAGGTGTGTACTGAAAAGTCAGGTCTACGAAAACCACTTGCCCTAACACCTATGGGAAAACAGCACAGTGAGGAGAGAGAAGGGCAGCAAATAAATAAGAAACGGTATATGGGATAGGGGATTCTAATTGTCAAATCAGTTCAGGCCAGTCCAGGATCAGGTATGAAAGATTAATATGTATAAGCTGTTAGAAGTTTCTACGAATATTACTTTCAAGCCCCTATCAACAGCCCGTAAATTCAATCAATCAATCAATCAGGTGCCGTCTCCGCAATGAAGGTTGGCTGCAATGGATCTCCAACACTGCCTCTCGCCTTAACTGTACATTCTGTCAGACTGATGTTCGTCTTTTAAAGTGGCCAAAATATTTCACTTGTCTCCTCTTCATTTCTTTCATCAACTCACTCTTCATTCGCAGTAAATTCAGAACATTCATTTGTCGGTCTTTCGTAGGCTATTTCAAGGAGACCTTGCATTCCTCATTTTTTTCTTTATATAATATGTTGCTATAATGTTGTTATTTTGCTTACACAAGTAGCAACCCTATATTAGGCAGATTTTAACTATGCTGCTATGTTCTGGATATACAGTTGAATTTCATTTGTCATGTAAGATGTTTGTTGCTTATTTGAGAACTAGCATGATTGTTTTGAGTGTTGGGTGCATTATGTTGTACAGAATATAGTCAGATTATTATATTTCTGGTAATTCTGCACTACGGCAGTGGCTATGTAGCGACAGATTGGGCAGCCTACATTTCGGCTGTCCCGTGTTTGTTACTCCTATGAGAACTGTGTATTGTCTCATTTCGCTGTGTATAATAGTAGTACTAATTCATTCGTTATTCGATTATTAGGAATATAATTATATGCCTATTTTGATTATTACAATGCATACTTTTATGTTTCCATGCATAATATATATTGTGTGCTAGAGATACTAACTGTCATATGGTAATTCACCAGGATGAATAGTGTGTTGTGCTAATTTGTTATTACGAGAAGCGCACATAGGCATATTGTAAAGTGCAGTAGCGGGCTTACATGTAATATGTAACCCAATTAACAATAGCATATTTTAGTCGCATGGTTGTGTTTGAAGCAGAGGCATAGTAGTGTAGACATTGCCCACATTATGCACCGGGTATATGGTGCGCTTTGCTCTTTCAGTGCGTGGTGAACGAGTGTTCATCGTAACTCAATGAAGCCTGGCACAGAGACGGACCACCGGCACTTAAGCCCGGCGGTCAGACACTCTCGTAATAACACTACTGACCATCTGATCTGCTGAAACGAATTTTGATGGAGCGGCTGCACAGAACAGGGTGTCTGATTAAGACACTTGGGCTTGGGATATTTCATTTCTCATGGCGGGACTGGTAAAAGGGAAGGCAGGAGATGTAACTACAGGCATGTTCGACCACAGGAAAAGTTCGACAGTAGAAGGGAGAAATAGAGAGAGAAAGAGGACAGTGAACGCATTAAAGCTGGGAGAGAGACACTGCTAGACAACTCACTGTGTGTGGGTGTATTATGTGTGAGAGATTGTATGTATTACCGAGAATTTCCTTGATGTAGAATTTAGACATTACTCATTTTTTAATCTGTTTTCAAGCTCTCACCAAAAGCACCAGGTTCTCGTTCAATGACTACGATAAGAGAACAGGCGGCGTCATGTCGGAACACTGATTCCGAATGCCGACCGGCTGAACTTAGCTAACCATAGTAGATCTTAGCTAACCATAGCGAACCCTGGCTAATTCTGTTGGAGACTATTGGAGCTTAATGGGGGGAGGGGGGGGGCAATAGATGCATCTTCTCACTTGGATTCAGGATGTCATGCACCAACCACATCAGTTATGCATTGTACATTTATATGTTGATGTAAACTAACATTTTCCAATATCATCATACCACCCAAAATCATGTTGTATTAAGTTTTTATCTTGATAGATATTAAAGAGTTGTAGTTGTTCTAACTCATAGTTCAATCGTTATACTCGTTTTCCCAAGGGAAGAAATTGCCTTGTATACCTGGGTGGGTGATTAATTATACACCAGGAAGGGGCGACATTGTGAGGGGGAACACCTGCCCTGCCTAGTGGCCAGTAATAGATGTAAAGCTAGGCATCTAACCTTCTCTTTCCCACTCCTTGGAGGATACCAAGATCAGCTAATTATACAAAGCGACGAGCCATTCTCAGAAGTACTTTTGGGTATCCGTAAGTCTAATCTTTATTTCAGCCATATAGATTTTGTCCCGATTTAGTTTCTGACAAATTAGGGTTGCTTTCCAGTGATAATACTTAACTAGGCGGCAGCGACTCCTATATTTCTGAGAAATTGTGGTCGCGGTAGAGAATTCTGACACCATCTAACAGCAGTCATATCCATACCAACCCTCTAACAACAGACAAAACCATACCAACAACTAACAGCAGTCATATTCATACCAACCCTCTAACAGCAATCATGACCATACCAATTCTCAAACAGCTGTCAAAATCATACCCACCTCTAGCAACAGTCATAACGATATCCACCCTCTAACAACTGTCATATCCATACCAACCATCTAACGGCTGTCACAACTATACCGACCCTCTAACATCAGTCATAACCATACCAATCCTCTAACAACAGTAATAACTATACGTACCCCTCAAAACAGTCATAACTATACCAACCCTCTAACAACAGTCATAACCATACCAACCATATAACAACAGTCATAGCTATACCAAAACTCTAACAACAGTAATTATTATACGATCCATCTAACAAGAGTCATAACATACTGCCCCTCTAACAACAGTCATAACCATACTGCCCCTCTAACAACTGTCATAATCTTACCAACCGTCTAACAACTATCGTAACAATACCAACCATCTATCAGCTGTAATAACCATACCAATCCTATAACAACAGTCATAACCATACCTAATCTCTAACAACTGACATAACTATACCATCCTTCTGTTAATTGTCATAACTATACTGACCCTCTAACAACTGCCATAACCATACCAACCCTTTAACAATAGTCCTAACCATAACAACCTCCCAACAACTGTGATAACCATACGATTCTTCCAACAGCAGTCATAAATATACCAACCCTCTAACAACCATCATTTTCTTACCAACCCTGTAACAACAGTAATAACATACTAACCCTCTAACAACAGTCATAACCATACCAACCCTCTAATAACAGTCATAATCATACCAACCCTCTAAGAACAGTCATAACCATACCAACCTTCCAACAACAGTCATAACCATACAAACCCTATAATAACAGTCTTAACCATACCACCCCTCTAACAACAGTCTCTTGTTCTAATTATGTTTTTTTTTTCTATTTTTCTTTTTATGCAAGACTTTAGTTAGTTAGTTAGTTAGTTAGTTAGGTAGGTAGTCTCGGTTCCAACTGCACGGCAACGGGTCGTCCCCATTTTGCTCCTTTCCTGTGCCAGTGAATATCACAAAATGCTCCTCACTGCTCCATGTGAACAATGGCATAGACAGGAGTGTCGGCAAGCCAACAGCCCGCACAGGTACACTGTGCATAATGCCGCCGCCAGAATGCCTGTCATGAATTCACTCCAAGGTTACAATCCGATGTCAAAAATAACAAGGACAGTATGATTTGCCGCTGCAGTTGTTTACCAGTTAGATCAAAGACACTGCTGACCGTGAGAAGACTTGGGGAGACAGAAGATATGTCGGGAAATTGTAAGCACGTGGTTGTAACACGCTGGCTTGATGTAGCTGTCAGGGCAGGAGAAGTTAACTCCTGCATTGATTAAGAACAAGGGAGCTAAGATTTTGGACTTAGTTAGGGCCCTTGAGCGACACCCGCGGAACATCAAAGACTTCTCGGGAACACTCCTAGCGCTGTGAATAAACAAGACTGGGGTACATTAGTGTAGACCAGAAAATTGGCTAGGCTTGACGTGTTTTTGTGTGTGCCGCAGTTAGAAAATTTGGAGAGCATCTATTGTGTTAGATTTAAGTAACATTAAATAACATATGCCTTAATGGCAAGTTATAGATGTCATCCAGGATTGATGCAGTTGTGCTTAAGGTATTGTAGAGAGTATATTTAAGCCTAATTAATATAAGCAGTAGCCTCGGTAAAACTAGCTAGAGTAATGAAGTGATGATTGGTGCTGCTAGTTGAAAATAGAGTAGTGAAGTGAGAATTAGCTCTGCTAGTGAGAATTGTGTAGTGGGGTGATATTTGGGGAGATTGAGGATGGGGAGGGTGTGCAATGATGGGATCTTCCAGTGAGGTCTGCTGGGGGTCTACACTTTGCATTTTGCTCTGTCCTGATCTTAACCCACCGCAGACCGGAGTGAAGAACTCCTAGGCCCATGACAGAGTTGGTTCACTGTCATGTATCTGAGTGAGGATGTCAGCCTACCCCCAGCGAATGGAGGTTATGGACAGATGCTCTCACCAAGTGTATTATTATCTCTTTTACAGGTTCCCTTAGGTCTCTCAAGTCAATGAGAATGGAGACCTTAGTGCAAGCAGTTAGTCAGCAAAGTTTGCACTTAGACCATGATGAAAAGGGTTTAAAGGAACAATCGTAAGAATGTTTATTAAACGTCGCACATTAACAGACTACTAGAGATTGTTTTCTCCGCATCATTTTGGAGATGGACCAATCGTCAGATTAATGTTTTCAAACATCACTTGGGAACAGAACAATAGAAAGTGATTTTTTACACCACATGGGAAAGTCCAGCGGGTAATATGTTGTCACACTAATAGGTACGGTTTTTCCTCATGACATGGGAATAGAACAGTATGAACTTATTAGGAAGTTATTATAACAATGGTCGTGTGAACAGTAGACACTTGAGACAGGAAGTACATTTATTTCAAAGAACAGTATTTTCGTGTCCTCACTAGACAAGGATGTTATAAGTCGCAGAACAATAGGGACATATAATAACGGTGTGTGATCCAGGCAGGATTCAGGGTCAGACTGTGACTAGTTCTTTTGAGTGATCAAACAGCCACCGGTGGAAGTCGACATCTAGCAGGATGGATTCATGCCTTGGTGAGGTCATCGTGGACTGAATGAAGATGTGGTGTGATCCTTTCTGGGATGATCGGGCTGGGCTCTTCAGCTACTTGGTCTAATTCTGCACCCACTAGAATATTCGACACACATTCTTTTTTTTTTGAGGAATGAGAGGGGGCATGATCAAGGGGTGAGTGAGAGTAAGAAAGAGGTGTTTGCAGACCGACGGAGTTTTGTGGACGGAGTCTGGTGGTTTCTCTAGGATAATAATATTGGGGTAATAAAAATGTAGTGTTGATTCCCCTCACTCCAAGGACAACACTTAAGTAAGAAGGGAAACTTACGACAATGCCAACACAAAAGTCTATGCAAGAATGCGTTGAATACTATTGCACTTAATGTGCGTTGTTCTTTATTATCAAATATATCGCTCATTATATTTGAAGTGCGGTTATTTTTCTTTTACATGTTATCCTCAAAATGGAGCCTAATTAAGATGTTTCTGATAATATGGTTGCATGATGTTTGGTTGTTTGATGTCTGGTTGCATGTCTGGTTACACGATATGTGGTTGCATGATGTCTGGTTGCATGATGCCTGGTTGCATGATGTCTGGTTGCATGTTGTCTGCCTGCGTAAGTGAGTAGAGAAATCTGCTGGCTTGAAATATGTGATACCATTTCACTAACGTAAATGAAGACGGTATATTTGTTTCTCTGCACAGACTGGTAGAGTCAGCTAGTTGTTGTGTTACTCGTTTAGTGTAATCAGTTTACGTGGCCTGCGTGTCATGTCTAGTGGTTGTAGTGTTGCCAACTGCTATTATAACTGGCTGTGTACTGTTGTTTTAGGCCAGTAACAAGTTTAATAGCACTTTCTCTGCTACGAATCTGCGTTCCTTGTCCTTTTGTAGCCTTTTCCCTTGCATCAGTTAAATTCTTTATCTTACATTGTCCATCCCTATATGATCTTCTGAACATGTGTTTCATAGATACACATGATGTCACCCGTATATGGTCCATCTTGTGGCAGACTTGCAGGGTAGCGTATGTTCATGTTGTGTGTTCTATATGTTTGGTGTGTCTGTATGTCTGTCGTGTGTTATATACGAGGTGGCTCCAAATGAAAACCTTAAAAGTGTAACAGAAATTACAAACACCATGCCATTGTCTTGCAACCTGTCAATATTGTTGTTAAGGATGTCAAGAGTGTTAAGCATGTGACAGCACAGTGCAGACATGCATCAAAGAGGACTAGAGTTCTATTATCGGCTTTTTTTTTTTAAATCAGTGACCTCAACTATCAGTGGGTAACACATCCCTCGTACTCGCCAGACCTAGCCCCAAGTGATGTATACCTGTCTGGAAAACTCACTGAGTCGTTAGGAAGAAAGACTTGTCTGTCCGAGGAAGCGGTACAGCAGGTGGTTATAGATGCGACCAAGAGAATCTTTTTCTACAGGAATCCAAGCACTTTATCGGCGCTGGAGGAATTGTATTGAACGCATGGTGACCTAATCAAACAATGCTACTTTTGTTCTTTACTTTCTTAGAACATATTCACACAGACATAAAAACAACATTTAAGGTTTTCAATTGAAGCCCCATCGGATGTTTGACGTATCTGTCTATTGTGTGTTATATATATTTGGTATTTGACACAAGGTGCACATGGGATACCATCAATCTTTATTGACGACGCCGAACAAGAGATGGTAGACCATTTTACATATCTAGGATCAGTGCTGAATAGCAAATTATCCCTAGATCAGGAAATCAACATCCGGATTGGTAAGGTGGCAACAACAATGAACAAGTTAAGAAAAAGAGTCTGGGAGAACAGGAAGCTTACTGCCAAAACAAAAGTCCTTGTCTATCAAGCCTGTGTCCTTAGTACGCTTCTTTATGGCAGTGAAACCTGGACAACTTACTCACACGAAGAGAAACGTTTAAACAGCTGAATACTTGAAATTAAGTGGCAAGACAAAATCACAAATACTGAAGTATTGGAAAGATCAGGTTGTGTGACGGTTTATTCCATGCTCAGTCTTCGTAGAATTAGATGGACAGGACATCTTAGGAGAATGGATGATGGTAGAATACCAAAGGACATCTTTTTTGGTGAATTACAGATGGGTATGAGATCTTAGGGTCGGCCTCTACTACAATACAAAGATGTGTGTAAGCGGGACATGATTGATACAGGCATTGATAATGCACATTGGGAGCAAGTCGCCGCTGAACGTGTTGCATGGAGGGCAAACATCAGAAATGGAATAAAGACAAAATGAGAAAATTATTGCAGATAAGTCACACACCGAGCGTATGAGACGTAAGATGGTGCATGATGGTGGAAATGACCACGTGTTCACATGCACCCACTGTGAACGGACATTTACAGCGCAAATTGGCCTTATCAGTCACATTCGTTACCGCCAAAGGTAAAAGTTATTAAGCCTTTTTAAAGCATATAACAATAAAATAATAAAGAAAAAATAAAATAATAAAATAAAATAAAATAATAATAAAAAAATAAAGCACATAACAAAGCATCAAACATCATAACACTGTACAAGAACAAGGGAGATCGGAGCGACTGTAACAACTATAGGGGTATCTCACTTCTGTGTATTGTTGGGAAAGTATTTGCCAGAATTGTCCTGCGCAGACTTCAAGTCCTGGGAGATCAAGTCTACCCCGAATCACAGTGCGGCTTCCGTCAGAACCGGTCTACCATTGATATGATATTCTCATTGCGACAGATGCAAGAAAAATGCCGGGAACAAAATCAGCCACTGTTTATTGCCTTCATCGACCTCACAAAGGCATTCGATTTGGTCAGTCGTGAGGGTCTGTTAAAAGCACTAAAGAAGATTGGCTGCTCATCAACTCTTCTGTCCATTGTGGAATCGTTCCACACAGGCATGAAGGGTATAATCAAGTTTGATGGCTCAACTTCTGAAGAGTTTGAAATCAAGAGTGGAGTTAAGCAAGGTTGTGTACTATCCCCCACCCTCTTTGGGATATACTTTTCACTTCTACTGAAATATGCCTTTCGTGATCAGGATGACGGTATATACATTCACGCATGCTCAGATAGTGGCCTCTTTAATGCTCAGAGATTGAAGGCCAAGACCAAAATTAGCAGGGTACTAATCAGAGAGTTGCTTTTTGCGGATGATGCTGCGATTACGACCCACTCTGAGGAAGGATTACAACATCTACTATCTGCATTCTCCAATGCTTGTTCTGAATTTGGTTTAACAATTAACAAAAAGAAGACACAGATTATGTCACAAGGTGCACATGGTGTACCATCAATCTTTATTGACGACGCCGAACTGGAGATAGTAGACCATTTTACATATCTAAGATCAGAGGTAAATAGCAAATTATCCCTCGATCAGGAAATCAACATCAGGATTGGCAAGGCAGCAACAACAATGAACATGTTAGCACAAAGAGTCTGGGAGAACAGGAAGCTTACTGCCAAAACAAAAGTCATCGTCTACCAAGCCTGTGTCCTTAGTACTCTTCTTTATGGCAGTGAAACCTGGACAACTTACTCACGCCAAGAGAAACGTTTAAACAGCTTTCATATGCGGTGTCTGCGAAGAATACTTGGTATTAAGTGGCAAGACAAAATCACAAATACTGAAGTATTGGAAAGATCAGGTTGTGTGACGGTGTATTCCATGCTCAGTCTTCGTAGACTTAGATGGATAGGACACGTTAGGAGGGTGGGTGATGATAGAATACCAAAGGACATCTTTTTTGGTGAAATACAGACGGGTAGGAGATCTCAGGGTCGGCCTCTACTACGATACAAAGATGTGTGTAAGCGGGACATGATTGATACAGGCATTGATAATGCACATTGGGAGCACGTCGCCGCTGAACGTGTTGCATGGAGGGCAAACATCAGAAATGGAATAAAGACAAAGGAGAAAGTTAATGCAGATAAGTCACACACCGAGCGTATGAGACGTAAGATGGTGCATGATGGTGGAAATGACCACGTGTTCACATGCACCCACTGTGAACGGACATTTACAGCGCAAATTGGCCTTATCAGTCACATTCGTTACCGCCATGGGTAAAAGTTATTATGCCTTTTTAAAGCACAAACTATCGTCTGTCAAGACGGCAAGGTGCCAATGTACTGTAATGTATATTTGGTATGTATGTCTGTTGTATTCTACGTGTTTGGTGTGTCGGTCTGTTACATATGTTTGGTAGGTCTGTCTGTTGTATGTTTTATATGTTTGCTGTGAATGTCTGTTATGTGGTATATATGTTTCGTGTGTCTGTTGTGTTATATATATGTATATATATACACACACACACAGGGTGGGGCAAAATGATCTGACACATTTGTAACTTTAATAAAACTAAATTAGAATAAATAAACGAAAAAGTATTTTTATTTATCAAATGTACACATGATGCCATTTTGTTTTATGTTTTTGAATAATGAACAACAAAAGTATTTTTATTTCCCAAATGTACATATGATGTCATTTTATTTTATTTCGTTTCAGCTTACCCATATGGATTGGACAGGCCAGCATCGCGCTTTCATTGTGGAAACGTTAATCAAAAACGGGTCGGTAACTGCAACGCAAAGAGCATTCCGTGTGCATTGTGAGCTTCGTAGACATGATCCCGTACCTACTCGGAACACAATTTTATTATGGGTTGCCAACTTCAGAGCTAGTGGATCAGCATTGAAGACATCATATGTACATTTAGGAAATAAAAATACTTCTTTTCATTGTTCAAACAACATAAAACAAAATGGCATCATGTGTACATTTGATAAATGAAAAATACTTTTTTGGTCATTTATTCTAAATTAGATTTATTAAAGTTACAAATGTATCAGATCATTTTGCACCTCCCTATATATATATATATATATATATATATATATATATATATATATATATATATATATATATATATATATATATATATATATATATAAACACAACAGACACATGAAACATATATAACACATAACAGACAGTCACAACTAACATATAAAACATACAACAGACAGACCAACCTAACATATATAACACACAACACACCGCACACGACATAAACAACACACACACACACACACATGTATATGTGTCGTGTGTCGGTGTGTTGTGTGTTATATGTGTTAGGTAGGTCTGTCTGTTGTATGTTTTATATGTTTGTTGTGACTGTCTGTTATGTGTTATATATGTTTCATGTGTCTGTTGTGTTATATATATATATATACTAGCTGACCCTGCCCGGCTTCGCCCAGTCCCTGGTGGGAAGCATCTCATTTAATTCATATAAGTAGTCATATAAGTTCCCGTTCCCGTTACCGACTATCTGTCTGTCTGTCTGTCTGTCTGTCTGTCTGACCCGGCCCGACATCGCCCAGCTCCTGGTGTGAAGCATCTCATTTAATTTATATAAGTAGTCATATAAGTTCCTGTTCCCGACTGTCTATCTGTCTGTCTGTCTGTCTATCTGTCTGCCTGACCCTGTCCGGCTTCATTAAATTCATACAACAAAAAAAAATGTAACTTAAAAGAACGTTCTACCACACACCATCCATTATTTTTAATGAAAACTCTTTCTAATCACCTGCATGACTACAGTAACTTCTTAAGCAAAAAAAGATGAGTTACAATGTTATGCATTGTGCATCATTTTTATGAAAACTTTGAAAATGCCTTACAGATTGTATCATTATTTATTATAACTCATATGCCGGTACATAACTATGGACAAAGAGTTTATAAATCTTTGAAAACGATGCCACAATATGACTATAAGTTATACAGAAAAGTTATGCCCCTTGAAATAACTTTTACAGAGTTAGGTCCCCTGAGATATATGAAATTATGATGAAAAATGAAAAATGAAATAATACTGAGTAAGCAGGCGATTTCACACTAACAAAATATCACAGTTGACAGCTCTGGAATGAAAGGAAGGCGTGTAGAAAATTTCATCTCAATCGGATGGGCCGTTCGCGAACAAATAAAGGACATACATACATACATACAGAGATACGCACATCCTAATTTATATATAAGATATATATATATATATATATATATATATATATATATATATATATATATATATATATATATATATATTATATATATATATATGGTGTGTCGTGTGTCTATCTGTTGTTTTATATATGTTTGATGTGTCTATCTGTTATTTGTCATATATGTTTAGTGTGTCTGTTGTGCGTCACATATGTTTGGCCTGTTGGCCTGTCTGTCTGTTGAACTATGCCAGACACATACACCCACAATTATGTCATCACTACATGTCTGTCAGACAATTGAACCCACAACTATGGCATCATTAGATGTCTGCTAGTCATAAACCCACAACTATGGCATCACTGGATGTCTGTCAGACAAATGAACTCACAACTATGTCTTCAAACAGACACATATATGAAGTTGGATGAAGAATGACTTGCGCGATGAATTGGATTAAAGTGAGGAAAAGTTGCGCAATTCAACCCAACTCTCTCGCTTGAGTCCATCTGAGTCCAGTGGCAAGACAAGTCAAGACGACTGGAGACGAATACAGGTGCAGTGGGTGACCAGGGCGCTCTACGTGCCTTGCCATGATCATTACGTTGCACAACGCTTTACAGGTAAACGCCGTCTTGACTGTTGAATGATCAGGAATCACGACTATGTCATCACTACATGTCTGTCAGACAAATGAACCCACAACTATGTCATCAATAGATGTCTGTCAGATAATTGAATTCATAACTATGGCATCACTAGGTGTCTGCTATACGTGGATGTACTTTAGGAGTGTGCTGCCTTCCATTGACACATAAAACCACACTTACTTTTAGACTACCAGAGTCCCAGATTATCGTGGTGGTTGATGTTGGCAGAACTGGACTGTGGGACATGCAGTCTTAGCTAGAAGGATAAGATGCTCACAACAGTACATCCTATTAATGTTATATCAATATCTAAATACGAGGTGAAGTCAACAGTGCCATTGTGGTGTAACTCATGACTGAGATCATCTACCAGGTGATCATGTGAGAAGCTCATGGGCCTTTACAGCTCGGGCCGGAGGGAGAATTGTGAAGGAGGACTCTGGTGCTTTCACTGAAACCACAAGTAGCCTGACCATGGAAGTCATGGCAGTAAGTAAAGCAATAACATGGCTCGAGACACAGACATTCACTAGGGCTTGTTTCCTTAGCGACTCAATGAACATGATCAAGAGGATAGAGGAGGGGTCGATCCGAAGAGAATGGTTGCTGCCTCTGAAGCGGTCTCGGCTGGCAAAGATAAGTTTCATCTTCGAGCCAGGGCATGCGGGAGTACAAGGAAATGAGCGGGCTGACAAGCTCGCAGGTGAGGCTACTGTGGAGGGCGGACGCGCCATGGACCAGGCTGACATTCTGAATGCTCTACGTGAAGTGAGACTTTTGCGAGAACCAAGTGATGACTGTGAATCTACAACAATGGCCAGACTGCGAGAGCAGCAAATTAAAAGAGGGGTAGCCAAACAAGAACACTACGCAGGAAGCCAAAGAAGATTGATAAACCAACACAGAACTGGCGTCGTTAGCCGCTACACGCTGCGGGATTTGCTGAGGAGGGGATCCGAGCACTTATGGACTGAATGGTTAGATGTGCAACGAGGATGATCTGTCGACTAACTAACTAACTAACTAACTATCTACCAGGTTCTTTGCAGAATGACGCGGTCAACACGTCTGAGCAAAAACAGGATGTTTGGATTCTCCGCCATTTTGACTGCCCAGCGCGCTGTCATGCCCATGCTGTCTGCGCTATATCTGTGTCCATCTTCTTGTTGGGGAACCTTCGTCATCTTCCAGGAACCACTTCTTCCATCTCTGTTCTGTCCACATCTCTGTGCTGTTTAATATGGCCACATTATTTCAGTTTCCGAGACATGATCTTGTTTATTTTCCAGTTTTTCGACAATGTTCAGATTTTTTAGAATGTCAGAATGATTGTAAATTGTCAGTATATGCAACATAAAGAATGATTGTAATAATCAACACATGCAACAATCAGAATGATTGTACATAGGTAACAGATGCAACAGACAGAATGATTGTACATATTCTAAATATGCAACAGACAGAATGAGTGTGCACGGTCAACATATACGTCATAAAGAATTATTGAGTATAGTCAAAGACATTGTTACATTTGATTCCAATGATTTTGATGGGATTGCCAAATGTGAGCCTCATTGTGTGGTTCTACGTGTTTATTAGCACAGTTCCCAGTAATAGGTGTACGGACAGAAAAGTGGATCATAGTTTCATGTTGCTTGGCTGGGTTATATGTCTGTCGTTTTCCATAAACTCCTTCATGGTTGTTTGAATTTTTCAGCTATAATTATCTATGTGCCAGAGTAGCCAGTCTGCACCAAACCCTCTGGCTGTCTCTTATGGCATGCATGATAAGTTACAATGTTACTATTATTTCTTTCCTTGTGGGCACCTGTAACACAGATGATGTACATTTATTGTTAGTCAGGTCTTAGTCAGAAATGAATGAGCTACCGTAATGACAGCAGACGGTACTACCTGCTTTCTGTCAGAGCCGAATGTTGGGCGGCGCTTACCAAACCCGACACCCCACATTGTGCCAACGGCTTCGGGCGGACGATCGCAATTGGGAGGGTACAGGACTTATCCTGGTGCGAGGAAATGCAACCTAAAGACAAATTTTCATGGCAGGGCAGACCAGGCCCTAAGCCTTGGTTGGCAGCTGGTCTAGGATCGAAGCTCTGACAGGCGGACAGCTAGAGCATTGCTTTGCTGATCCGGCAGCTTTTCTTGTTCCAGATGTATTGCTATTATCTTTTCTCAGTAGTGAACTAGACAGGCCGAGAGAGGGACTATGCTGCGTGGTCAACACATGGTCTCTATATTTTAGCACAGACTTTGTGCTATGGAGAGGTATAACTCCATCCCTGGTCTTAACCGGTCTCGTAATCAAAGCGAGAGATAGCAGTCATGGGTTATAAATCCTTGTCAATTGGCGTAGACATGGGGCGCCACAGGTTGCCTCTGACGGTGGGAGACACCTACAGGTGTCACTGATCAGCTACCGCCCGCCTCAAGCTGAGCAGCCCCTGGCCAATTGAGTGCTAATCCGCCACATCCTGCCTGCTTCAATTCGTGCTTGGGGTTAGAACAACATCTGAATCGCAAGCTGTAAAACCAATGCACCATATATTACTAAAAAGAAAAAAAAATAGAAACCTCAAGCTACGGCTTGCAACCTGGAACGTAAGATCCATGTGTCCAAGATTTTCCACTGACCTGACGAATATTGACGATGTGAGAAAAACGGCTGTGATTGATGCCGAACCGAATCATCTTAACATTGATACTGCTGGCCTGCAGGAGACTCACTTCGCTGAGGAAGGGTCACTCAGGGAAAACAATTACACCTTTTTTGGAAGGGTAGAGAGCAGGCAGAAAAAGGGCAACATGGTGTGGGCTTTGCAATGAATAATTCGCTACTGGGTATGACTGAAATTCCAGCTGGAGGTAATGAAAGACTATTATCCCTGCGCTTGGCAACCTCTTGTTTTTTTGCCACCATTATTACTGCATATGCACCGACACTCACTTCCCCTGATGATATGAAGGATTCATTCTATAAGGTTTATACATTCACTTACGCTCAGATGGCGGCCTCTACAATGCTCATAGATTGAAGGCCAAGACCAAAATTAGGAGGGTGCTGATCAGAGAGTTCCTTTTTGCAGATGATGCTGCAGTTACGACCCACTCTGAGGAAGAATTACAACGTCTATTGTTTGCATTCTCCGATGCTTGTTCTGAATTTGGTTTAACAATTAGCAAAAACAAAAGACACAGATTATGTCACAATGTGCACATGTGATACCATAAATCATTATTGACGACGCCGAACTAGAGATAGTAGGCCATTTTACATGTCTAGGATCAGAGGTAAATAGTAAATTATCCCTACATCAGAAAATAAACGTCATGATTAGTAAGGCAACAACAACAATGAACAGATTGACAAAAAGAGTCTGGGAGAACAGGAAGCTTACTGCCAAAACAAAAGTCCTTGTCTGTCAAGCCTGTGTCCTTAGTACTCTCCTTTATGGCAGTGAAGCCTAGACAACTTACTCACACCAAGAGAAACGTTTAAACTGCTTTCGTATGCGGTGTCTGCGAAGAATACTTGAAATTAAGTGGCAAGACAAAATCACAAATACTGAAATATTGGAAAGATCAGGTTGTGTGACGGTATATTCCCTGCTCAGTCTCCGTAGAGTTATATGGATATTACACGTTAGGAGGATGGATGATGATAGAATACCAAAGGACATCTTTTTTGGTGAATTACAGATGGGTAAGAGATCTCAGGATCGGCCTCTACTACGATACAAAGACGTGTGTAAGAGGGACATGATTGATACAGGCATTGACAATGCACATTGGGAGCAAGTTGCCACTGAACGTGTTGCATGGAGGGCAAACATCAGAAATGGAATAAAGACACAGGAGAGAATTATGGCTTATAAGTCACACATCGAGCGTGTGAGATGTAAGATAGTGCATGATGGTGGAAATGATCATATGTTCACATGCATTCACTGTGGACGAACATTTACATTGGCCTTATCTGTCACATTCGTCATAACCATGGGGTGTAGTTATTATGCCTGTTTGAAGCACAGTGTAACAAACTATCCTCTGTCAAGACGGCAAGGTGCCAATTTACATAGTCAAAATATGCAACAGACAGAATGATTGTACATAGTCAAAATATGCAACAGACAGAATGATTGTACACGGTCAACACATACAACATACAGGAAGATGTCGACATGCTGCTACTGCTAGCACATTGTCGTCTTGACAGCCGATAATCTGTTACACTGTGCTTCAAAATAAAAGCATAATAACGACACATAGACTAAACCAGAGCTGAATTATCGAGACCATGAGTTGTCCATACAGTATGATCCCTCTCTCAATCTACCTAGTTTACTCCAGAGGAAAGGTAACACCAATACGTCTGGAAGAAGACAAGCTAGAGAAGCTGCCAGATCAGCAAAGCAATGCTCTAACTGTCCGTCTGTCGGAGCTTCAATCCTAGATTGCATGTCCTTGCACTAAGATAAGGCTTGTACCCTCCCAATTGAGCTCCTCCGCCTGAAGCCGTTAGCACAATGTAGGATGTCGGATTTGGTGATTGCTGCCAACCTTTTGAAGCTAACAGAAAGTAGGTACACCGTCAAATGGTGTACGGTAGCTCAGTCATACATGAGTGAGATCTGACTGAACAATGTCGACATATGCAACAGGTACAATGAATGAACAAAGTGAACATATGCAACAAACATAATGATTGTACAATGTCGACATAGGCATTAAACATAATGATTGTACAAGCTCGACATATTTAACAAAGATACGATTGTATAATGTCGACATATGTTTCACACATAATGAACGGATGTTATGTATGTAACTGTGACAAGTGCATCACGGTGTTACTAAGAAAGAGAGAATGGCATAACAGAAGGATGTACAAATGGTGCTACGCATTGACATACAATGTCAGACAGATAAACAGGTGAGCAGAAGAGTAGAAAATAACGCAAAAGCACACCTCTCCTACCACGTAACAAAAGAAGAATGTTTCGTTCAGTGTGTGGCTATGAGTAGTACAGTTGAAGATCCCTGCTTAGTTGTTTGACGTAAATGGCGGAAACAGTTTACGCGTGGATGCGAGAGATTTCAAACCAGTGACAATATCAAACTGTACAATGTGAGATGTGCATTGTTCACAACGACATCGGTGTTTTAATATGAGCACACGATGCCCTGTGGCTGAGATATTCAGATTTTTGTTTCCTTCTATATCAGATTTAACTCTTAGGTTTATCTAGAGGTGCGGACATAGGTACATGTCGCAGAGATTGAGAAAGAGAGAGAGAGAGAGAGAGAGAGAGAGAGAGAGAGAGAGAGAGAGAGAGAGAGAGAGAGAGAGGGAGAGAGTAGAAATGTTTTCTGCTGCCTCCCCATGGACCTCGACGAACCGTTCTGCCAATTTCGTCACCATGTCGATTCGTTCCGCCCATTGTTCTCCCAAGAATGTCCTGAGAGGTTTCGACATTTGCTTCCTCATCTGGTCGACTACCGTGAGCTCTTCCAGACTCTCATAGTCATGCGCAAACCCAGCCAAATCCATCCACTTATGGAGATATGCTTTCAGACGCAGACTATAGGCGGCGAACAACTCCCCCGGTTCTCGTTTCGCTCCTCGAAATTGTTTCCGGTAGGTATGGGACGTAACTTCAAATCGTTTCAGCAAAGCCGTCTTCAACTCGTCATAATTGTTCTCATGTCCTGGTGGCAGGCGAGAATAAACCTCATAACCGGTCCCGCGTAAACCCTGGGATAGCTTGAGATTCCATTTGTTACGCTCCAGACCCATAGCAACTGACATAGCCTCGAAGCGTTGAAGGTACTGGTCAATCTTCTCTTTGTCCTCCTCGTAGATCGCTAGAGGGAACTTCATAGCATGGTAGCTATGTCCACTTACTGGTGTTGAGCCAGGGAGAGAGGAACCTCCCACTGCTCCCTCAGTTTCCCCACTAGATTGCCTCTTGAGCTCGAGTTCCCGCATCCGGTACTCATGCTCCCTTTTCTGAGCCTCTTGCTCCGCTTCCCGTTGCTTAGCAGCTTGCTCAACCTCAAGTATCTTAGCAGCTTGCTCTGCTTCCAATTTTTTAGCTTCTATTTCCAGCCTTCTCATGGCTTGTTCAGCCTCAAGTTGCCTAGCAGCTTGTTCTGCTTCCAATTTCTTAGCTGCTTGCTCTGCCTCCATCCTTCTCAATTCCAACTCGGCCTTTCGATCTTCCCTTTCTGCTTGACGATACTCCCTCTCCACTTCCTGTATGTAATCCGTTAGAGCAGAATCCGACAATCCCATTTCTTCCCCATTTGCCCTAAGTTCCGCCGTAGTTAATCTAGGAGTGGCCATTTTATAGAGAGGTAACTCAGCAGATAGAGTATAGATTATCTCTAAACCAATATATAGCTAATGACAAATGTAGTAGTGTCAAATGAAGTAACAAGACTTGATCTGTACTAAAACTTTATACTTTATTCTCAAGATGACAAGCCGTGTCTTCTCAGCTGGACTATCGGATGTTGACTGCCCTTCACAACAACAATACGTCACGATTGAGCATCTCTCTCCGCTTTCACTCATAATGCTCAATCGTGCTGTATCTCCAATTCCCCACTAGATCCTAATTATAACCCAAACTACACATACTGTTACACCTCCCCATGTTTATTAAAGAATTTTCCTTATAAAGGAAAAATCTTTACTCCTAATCCCCTTACTCTATTCCCTCTTTTTCCTCTAATCTTCCATAGTTCTTCTAATCCTCCCCAAACCAACTCCAATTTAATTTAACATTCTATTTCTTTAACTCTTTCCCCAGCTATATAATCAACCCACTTCTTCTTCCATTTTACCTCTATACCTCGTACCATGTACTGTAACCCTTTTTTAACTTACCATTTCTACTCTTCTTTCATTTCCCCAAACTATATAGCAATCCACTATATATTCCTTGGCCCCTCAAGTTCCTATATAAAATATGCATATTATATACAAAATGGCTCGTAAAATCGTATTTGTACAACTGGCATTAGGAAATCACTCGCATTTCTCAATACAAGACAACCCGAACAACGAGAACAACGTATTTAGGAGAAGTAAAGAAGGGGTGCACCCAGTAAAAGGAATAAATAGTCAAGATAAGCACAAAGAAACGCATATTCCACACAACCACATTTACCTCCTTTGCCAATAAAAAAATTTGTACAATCAAATTTTTTTCTTATAAATACGTCATACAAAAATAGATCTTTGTTTTCTATAAACCAAGTTGATATAATGTTTTACAAGCTTTATATATACAACCCTATATGAAATAGAACTTTTTACGTAAGTTTCAAGCCTTATATCTTCAACATTTAAAATTTCCAACCACAATCTTGTCCAAATTGCGTTATCTCACCTTTTAGCATGAGACCCTGTTCAATTTTTATGAACACCTTTAATATAATTAAAGCTGGTTTTTCACAGCACCTATTTCTTGCCCCCTTCATGTCCCATGATCTGCCCTTTATCCCCCTATGTATTTCTTCTATATGCTGCTATTCACAGTTTTTCCCTTAAACTTCTATCTAGTTATACTCTACTTATATATTCGAAGCTTTTCAAGCAACCTAACCTTCCCAACAGCCTATGTCTCCATACCCTCCCTCAATAATTTTATAATTCCTTTCTGAACGAAAGGGCTGTATTTGAAAAGTTAACTAATATTCTAACCAAACTTAAAACCAATTCATTAACCACATCACTTAATCTATCAATCCAACTGTTTACGCAAAACTAAATCAAAACAAGGCGTCACAATTATCCAATTAAAACACATTTTCAAAATTAATATGGCATGCATTTTATCAACCCAAAAGCAAATATTATATCATTATTAGACACTTTTACGGTCCAATAGTGTTTTACTCAAAGCACTATAAACTCAACGATCCTAACTTACTTAAACTAACTTTTTATAAAACCAAACCAAGCATGAAATAAAACATAATACATATACATATAGCATTGAAACATAGTCTCAATAAAATAATCAATTAACAACCATCATTGCCCAGTTACACGAAAATAAAACTCCAAGTGAATAAACAAAGATTTTCCAAGTAAACTTTCTTAAAATTATTACGTATAGTGGCCCCAACAACCATACTAATAATGTACCACATCTCTATTTATTCAGGCCATTCCATTTATATATTTCCTAACTCCATTCTCATTTTCCTACCTCATCATAGCCAATTGCTAACCAGAGACATACTTCCCAGTATATCAATAATACCAAAAACTCCCCACCAAATTCTCTATAAAACTTCCGCGAACCGCTTTTAAATTTAAATTGTTCATTAAAATTATGATTGACAAAACTGAAGATATTTCCCTTATCCCCTATTTCACATTCTCACAGAAAAGATATGTTAGATTGAGTTAGTGCGCACTTAGGAAAATAAGAAAAAGAAATATTGATTCAACACTACTAGCTTTTCTTTTTTTTTTTTTCTTCATTCCTCTCGTCAATTTCAAGTTTACCATTCCAAGTAAACCCATCAATTCAATGCTACATATGTGTATCTGTTACTTACAGACCAATATCCAAATCTTATAAGCATATCTGCCGATATCAATGATAACAAACAGTACAAACATTAATTCCTCCTTTTTCTAGCCAAACTCCAAACACATCATACTATCCGGAAAATCCTCTTAATTAATCACTGTAAACTACAGTACAAGTCCTCTTATCTATACTAATGTAGTATTCACCATCCACTCACTTATTTACTTGTGGCCCTACCTGCCAATTATTTCTCTTCAATTTGTCCAAGCTACTAAAAAATCAACCATCAATTCCACCCCATAGAGAAATAACCAAATATATACATATACTTCATTCAAAACTACCTCCATATTGATTATAAAAATACCAAGAGTCATCTTCTTCATTTTCGAATTCTAACACTTATAAATTGCTATCTGCAATATTCTCTACTTATCTACTTCCTACGGTTCCACTTCTTCAATAACTCCAAATTTCTTTGAACCAATGCTAATTCTACATCAATGTCTTCTTCTTCGTACAATCCATTTGTTTCCTCCATACTACTACTACTTGACTCTGACTTTTCATCCATTTCTTCTTCTTCGTCTGTATGTCTCTCTTTAGCTGCCGCTAATCTCTTTTGTTCAATATCCCATCTAATTTGTCGATCACTATTCCTCAAGGATCTTTCTAGTAACGGCATATCCTCCCCGCTCGTTGAATAATCCCTAATTCTCCTCTGTCTTTTCACTTCTCTATCTCTTTGTCTATCCATTCTCCTTTTCGTTGCCTGTCTAGTGTTCCTAAACGGAGCACTTATTTCCTCTTCCATACTATCATAATGAGTCTCATTCAACTTTTCTTCTATTTCTTAAGGGAGTTCTATATGGTTTTAATCTAATCGGCGGATGGTCTCCCGTATCTATCTCCATTGTTACCGTTTTTGTCTTACCCAACTCTAAATCACTAATTGCAAACACATCCTGATTCTCCTTTATAAACTGTTCCAATACTTCTTTATTTTCTGGTGAAGTCTTTAACTGTGCCAACAATTCCTGTTCTCTTGTCTGTTTATCTAGTGAATGTATTTGTGCTGTATTTCTTTTGAATGGATGGATCAATTCATTCATTCGTGTGTTTCCTCTACTTCCGCGTCCGCGTCTGTTATTACTTCTTTCACTAGAAGACTGTGAATAATTAGTTCCTGGCATTTCTACTCTATCCGTTGCCAATATTTCACTAACGTTCTGTTCTATTTTTGCTACTACACACCCTCTGTATAATTTAATTTCTCTACCTGTGTTGTTAATCACCATAACTGGAAAGGTTAAGTGTTTATCTAACACTATTATTCCATCCGGAACTTCCAAACCAGGCTCATCAATTATTTCCTCTTGTAATTCAGTGATTCTGACTGTTTTTGGTACTGTTTCTTCTTGTTCAGCTGTAGTAGATGCTGTTGTCACTTGTTTCCCATTCTCTATAGGTATTGGATAAACCGATTGTCTGACAATCTGTCCACCTGACAATATTTCTTCTGAACAATATCTCAGTTACAAAATATTCAAACCTGCACGTATTAGTTATTTCCATATAACCATGGTCTTAATGCCTTCATGAGACTTCTAGTTTTGTCCAGCGCTGCTTCAGTCTTTTGTTGTTTTTGTGTTCTACTTTCCAATAGATAAACCTCTTTCTTTTTAAAAGTATCATTTGCTCCCATCCTTGGAATTCGTCTCTTGGCTTTTGCTACTTTTCTGCCATATATACTGTTATCTTGTTCCGAAGAGTCACTAACTAAAAATTTGCCTGCTTGTCTACCACTAACCATACCGCACGAGGAAACATCTCGCTTCGAGTCAGGATCGTTCCTATTCATTCCTTTTAAATCTCTGTCTGGTGTACATTCTATACCAAAATCTGTGAGGTCTGAAGATTCTGATTCATAAGATTCTTCGGTTCCACATCCACGATTATACATGAGCAAAGTTTTTTCATTTCTAACTCTAACACTCTTTCTAATTTTCTTTCTGCTGTCTTCTGTCTTGGGTTGTCTAACTTTTGTACCTGTGTCTCTCTTTAATGCAACGGTGTTTCTCTTCGTCACTTTCAAGTCAATTGGCTTTGATTGAGTTTCTACCAACTCGGTTTGACTTCCCTTCGTTATCTTGTTGTTTGGTTGTATCTGGGTTTTCTTTCCCACTATATCAACTTGTGTCTGTGTGTTCCGTTCTACCACTTCAATCATCTGCGTCTGTGTCTCTCTTTCCTGTCTACCCCTACAAATTGAAAACACCTGTCGATCATCAGCTAAGGTTCTATTAGTCTGATGCTGATTTTCTCCTTTGTTTGACTTTGCGAGTGCATATTTCAATCTTCTGATTTCAAACCATTGATTTTGTAATGTTTTCTGCTCTTCACTATTAGATGGCCAATTCCAGTTCCATCTTTTCTTATAAAAATTCTGTCTCTGCCAACTATTTTCTTCTGGCTTGCCATGTTGTCCCTCTTCATACCTTCGTGTTCTCGTCACGTCGTTTACATTCCATCTGTGACAGTTTCTGTCGTTCTTATAAAGTGGTTGTTTTCTAAAGCAGGTTGAGCTTTGACGTGGCCTTGGCGTAATGGTATCATACTGGCCATTCGATTGGACACCTCTACCACGTTGTCTTCTATCATTTTTTTCCAGTGTCATAATTTCTGCGCTAGTTTGATTAACTCCACGTCTTTTTTGCATTTCTCGAAAATTTCTATTTGTTCTACTATGCACACCTCTATTCTGTGTATTAAACTGAGCACCTCTGTTACTACAAAATCCAAAAACGTGTCCCCTTTGACCACAGCTCCGACAAACCATATTTGTTTTATTTGTATTACTTACCGTTTCTCTTACAGACTTTCTCCTTTTTTCTAGTGAATATATTTGGGCTGTATTTCTTCTGGATGAATGGATCAATTCATTCATTCTCAGGTTCTCTTTTCTTCCGCGTCCGCGTTTGTTAACAATTCTTTCCTGCGTTCTCGTACCTGTAAAATTCCTACGTCTATCTTCAACATTCCTACTCAGCTTGTTAATGTCATGTCTACCCTGTGTATTCGACTGGACACGCCTGTTATTACAAAACCGACAAACATGTCCCCGTTGACCACAATTCCAACAGACAATATTTGTACTATTTGTGTTACCTACTGTTTCTCTTGTAGGGTATCTCATATTTCTTCTTTCCTCATTATCATACCTATTTCTACCTTGTAACGTCTGTATACCTCCTCTCCTATTCCATCCGAATCTTGTTTGTCCTATTTCCATAGGTTCCTCAACTCTGTCATCTCGATTACTTCCCACTTCTCGTCCTGTTCTTAATCTAAACCTACGTCTCAAATTTTCTTCTTGTACCGCGATATCCACTGCTTGTGATAACCTCTCAGGGTTTTCCCTCATTAATTTAAGTTTCAAACCATCAGACTTTATGCCATCCACAAAGATCCCTACCAACATCCTTTCCACCTCCTCTCCTCGTACATTCTGTCCTAAGAATGCCTCTTCAGCCAGATTAATTAACCTATCGCTAAACAATTGTACCGTCTCTCCGTTATTTTGTTTAGCCTGCCTCAACACCGAAAATGCATGTTGAGGATCCGTTATTTCTGCATATTTCCTTGCCAGGTCTTCCTTGAATTGTTCCCATGTCTCATCTACTCTAGCTTCTAGCTTTCTTCTTATATGATCCGAGACCGGTTCCGTTGCCGTCTGATAAGCCAGTCTCATTTTTTCTTCATCTGTTGCTGAGATCAAATAGGCATATTTTTCTATAGAGGTGACCCATTTCTTATAGTCTCTGGCCTGTCCATTAAACTTTACAATTTCTGTTGCCATGCCTTGTTGTTTAATCACCATATTAAGTCGGCCTACTGCTGTACCCACGCCTGTCAAAACCTGGGCCAAGTTATCCGGTTCCGCCATGCTGAAAAATACTGAAACAAAGCAAGCAACCAATCACACAATTACAATTTCCCAAATCCCAAACAGCACAATTCAGTTGGTTATAATATTGTAAGATATTACATTAATCAGAGGAAGCATCAACAATATCCTGTCTGAGCATAGGAAGAATGAACCCTGTCCTCAATAAAAAACTCAAATTTGTGGCAATCAGAAGGTTCCTTGTAGATATTTGTTTCTTAAACCACAATAATGTCCTGTACTCCACTCTAATTAATAAATTCGGAAGCTCACGGGAGACCTCGAAATACACAACTTTTACTCCGAGTCTATTTCCTTAATTAATCCGTCATCTTCTTTTACCAACTTACGGATTCAGTTCAACCAACCAGAGCCCGCATCAAGTGAAAGTCTCGGAATTCAGGTGGTGGAGTTCAGATATCACTTCTCTTCCCTCAGGTAATTTCGTCCTTCTCGTGGGCTGCCAGAAAATTTTCAACCCCTGGTTGGGTCACATCTCATGGGCTGCCAGACAATCTTCGACCCCCTGGTTGGGTCCCTTCCTTGATCTCAAGTGGGTACTTCATCGTCGTATGGAATGGGTCATAGGAATATAACGAGGCCCAAAAATGGATTAGGAGTGTTTGGGTCATAGGAATATAACGAGGCCCAAAAATGGATTAGGAGTGTTTGGGTCATAGGAATATAACGAGGCCCAAAAATGGATTAGTATCAATCAGCCAACGGCTAGTGATGAGCTGACCTTGAACGAGTTCTGACTTCCGATAAAATCTTGAAAGTGGCAAGGTTCAGGCAACGGCCAGGTTAGGCCCCTTATAAATGATACGATTCAAATGTTCAGCCACGGCTCCAGGAAACCCTTCTTGTCCTGGCAGTTTTGTCTGGATTCTTTAGTACTTCGCGTGGTAGGCCATTATCTTCATAATTTGTCTTACAGCATGCCGCCAGTGGATAGTTGTTGTTGGCCGGCCTAGATCAACCTCAGATTCTCGGTCCACGGCACCATTTATTACTTCTGTAGTAGTGTCAAATGAAGTAACAAGACTTGATCTGTACTAAAACTTTATACTTTATTCTCAAGATGACAAGCCGTGTCTTCTCAGCTGGACTATCGGATGTTGACTGCCCTTCACAACAACAATACGTCACGATTGAGCATCTCTCTCCGCTTTCACTCATAATGCTCAATCGTGCTGTATCTCCAATTCCCCACTAGATCCTAATTATAACCCAAACTACACATACTGTTACACAAAATACAATAAATCTATATATATATAACACACCACACAACACAATCACTCAGTGACAAGAGTAGAATCAGGACCACAGACCTATGCAGACGTGTGAAGTGTGAACAGGTAAGATAAGTCCTAACACCTATCCACATTAACTCTAGCTGGATTCTCACTAATAGGATATCTCCATCCTCTAACTAAAGATCCCGTGTAAAAAGATCCCGTTGTCTAAAGATCCCGCTGTCCAAAGATCACGTTTACGAGCCCCCAATAAATGTCGTGTTTGTAAAGAATGACTGTCGTATTAGTTACTTGTTCTTCTTTACCACTTTAGTGTCGTCTCTGGAGTGAAGAGAATCAACACCCACATTTGTTTTAATTCAATATCTCTATTCTGGAGATATCCAGCAGACTCCATCCACACACTCCTTCAATCTGAAGACACCTTCTTCTCACTCTTACTCACCCCTGGATTATGCCCCCTCTCATTCTTCCCCAACATAACACACTTGACAACTCTCGCTTCAACAAATAAAAACAAGAAATTTATTAAAGCAAAGAGTATATGTAGGGGAAGTGTGTGTGTGTATAAGGTGTAGAATGTGTGACGTGTATTCTAATGGTAGACCAGTGATTTAGAAGCAAAGTCTGTAACATCATAGTGCTTAGCACACAACAGCACCATTTTTTTCCGGACAGTGAACCTCACCCAGAAGATGGCGACTTTCTCCAATCACTCGAACAAACAGGATGCTGGTAATCCGATAGACACTGTTGATCTTGGTCTTCACTCTACCACACGGTGAAGTTACTCTGTTTCCTAATATTTGTTTGAACTGATAGTCTTCCAATTAACTGAAATGTCACTTGGGGAAAACTCTACTGTTTATTAGTTTCTGGTTATAACATTTTCCCCTCTTTTAGAACACAACCTATTAATGTTTGTTAGGTAGATGTGTATATAGATATACACAAACACAACACTTCTGTTCATACAATTCCACTCAGCAGAAGCCAGGTTCCCGCAAACCAACTTGGGTATAAGCCCGATGTAGCGGCCTCTCAGCAACCTCTGTCTTCAGATGCTGAGCCATCATTGTATCAAACTTTGAACTGCTTCTTCGTAGTAAATCCTCTCCCACTCACGTGGAACACTCAAGGGGAACTGTACATGGAACCTGTAGAGCAGATAACATCATGGTGAGGGCAACTCAGTCCTGGCCAGAATTAGGCAAGTGTAGGCCAATAACAGCACTCAGATCTATAACAGAGATCCGATCTCTGTCATACGGCCAAATAACTCAATCATATGATCTGAGACATGGCAACACCAGGAAAGAATAAAGGAACGGGTAGAAACCCAGCAGATGCCCTACTGGAAGATCCTACCATTACACATTCCCCTCCTCCCTCTCAACCATCCTTAATCTCTCTAATTAAGAGACGCTCTTATGATACTTTCTAGCACCGCACTTATAGAACATTCTATCACTAATCATAATACATTATATCACTACACAGTACTGTACTCTATTCCTAATCATACTCTTAAGTTAGATATAATTAATTGCCTACCATATGTCTATTCCTGTTGTTACTCGAGAAACTAGGCAATCCGATTGGATCTATGTCCGTGGATAACTATCACTACTAAGATAGGCTAGTCCCTCTAATATAACACAACTCGGAATTATCCCCAATGTTAACACTTCAGAATGTTTTCCTCGAGTCCATCCACCTGTTTACTGCACTGGGTTTTATATGGGTGCTTGAGTGAGTCAACAGGAAGTCCAGACGCCAATCAGTCCAGAATCTGGCTTTGTCCTCCTGTTTCCAGACTAACCATAGTCAATTAGCTGTCAATTTTCCTTTTCATCTGGGGAGTTCTTTGTCTCATCCAACAAATATCCGGGTTGTCTGTAAGCCAGAGACCTTTCTCCCATTACAGAATCCTTCTGACCTCTAGCAGGCATTCTGTCTATCACTTGAAACGTCCAACTTCCGTTTTGTAGACAAATGTTGCCAATACACCCCTCTCGAACAACATCCTGTCATCAACTTGTCGACTATGTGTAGACAACTCGACGTGACTCCCTTTGATCTCATACACACTGTTGACCAGGTGCCGAGAATCTGTACCGACGTATTTTCCTCAGTTTGTTCACCATAACAGAGTCAATTGTGTTAGCAAAATAATGTCGGGTTTGGTTATCATCGGTCGCAACTAACAAGTTTATTTATCCTGTGACATCATCCATCGACATAATAGGGATCTTTTATGGATGTATATATCGATCGTTGAGAAGCATTTGGCAGATTACTGAACGCATAAACATACCATGCCGGTCTCCCTGGTCGAGGATTTAGCAGCTTTCTCCGTAACCCCGAATTCTCTCGTGTTTGACGTGAGCGCAAGAGAATTGGAAGCGGTTCGAGTCGCGTCAGTGACTTATGAGAGTATTGAACCGGTCGCTCAGAAAGTCTTGGCGTGCTGATGAGCGCAATCTAGCCTAGGAATCAACATACAGCTGAAAGATGCTGATGTTTACCGCAGTATCCTGAAACAGGATGGATACGTGAAAAAAAAAAAACATGCCATGTCATTAACAGCAGCTGTATAATGCTGGCGTTGAGTACAACGTGCAGCAAAGTTCCGCACCATATATCCATATCTCTTTCGCATATGTGCAATAATCCCATAAAAAGAAACGTTGCAATCTCTCCTCCATTCTCATGGCATATTCATGAACGATGTGAAACCAGTGCAGAATAGTTTAAGACACAGACTCTTAAAAAGAATCTCCACAGTAAAAGGAAGAATATTTATGATGTGCACTTATAGTAGCAAACGGAAAAAATGCTCACGATGTGCATTTATAGCAGCAAAAGGAAAAATGCTTATGATGGGCATTTATAGTGAGACAGCAATCATATACTATAAAGAACATCATTCATAGGAGATGGAACTGTGAGCATGGTAGATTCTTCAGTGGCACGGCATTTTAATCTGCAGAATTCCTCCAGAAAGCGAGCAATCATTGCTATGTCTTCTCTGCGAAGCGTTGATTTCACAGTTTCACAATTTACATATAGACAAACATGTTACCTTCATCCTAGTGCATCTGACATCATCATATTTATAATCTATAGGCTGAGCTTACCTCATAATACGAGGGAATACAAGGCAAATAAATCAACACGAATTAAACGATGGGATAAGTGCATCAATAATAGTGAAAATTATGTTGAGAAATAAAGGGACAACGTATGTATAAAAATAAACTGGTTTCAAGTTGTTATCATATTTAGTTATTTTTCTACACCCATTTGACATGGTCAGGTCAAGGATGCTTTATAGCTTTCGATACTGGATATTAATGGGTGGGGTCAGGAGAGCAAAGAGGTGCAGGGAATGCGGATACAAATTGGCAGATACAGCTGGAACCTGATAAATATATATGTAAGTGGAGAATCTTGCATAAGCAGAGAGAGTTGGGACTGGTTGAAAGGTTCAGTGGACATACCTGGTACCAGGTATCTGATATGTGGTGACTTCAATGCCCGCGCCAAGGAATGGGACAGGTCGGGAGAGAACATATAGGGTACTGCTCTTGCTGAGGCCCTGCTTGAGACGGATGTTGTCTGTCTAAATGACGGAACAGCCACTAGGCTAGCAATGAGACCTGGGTCCCTGACACGGCCATCGACCTGGCGCTTGTATCCCAAGAGGCGGCATCAGACATAAAATGGAGCGTCCTTGTAGACCATGGAAGTGACCATCTCCCCTGTTCTGTGCTGATACCTAAATCAAGCACCGTTTCTGCTATAAGAGCCCGCCGGGCATTCAGTTATCATTGCGACCACTCTTCGCTCTTGGGGCGCCTTAGATCACAGGGAAGATCTAAACCAACAAGAAGAATTTTCACCCAACCACCATGGTGGACACCAGAGGTGGAGAATTCATGGAGGAAAATGAGGGCGACCATAAGGAATTTGCAGAGGGTGCGGAGAACAACCAATTCAGTTGACAAAGAATTGGAGGAGGCTGAAACATATAAAAAAGTAAAGGTACAGAATTTTTAACTCCAGCCAGCTGATGCAAAAAGGATTAAGTGGGAACAGTTTATCAATGAAGTCGGTGGGAATGTGACATTGGGAAAACTTTGGAGGCTGCACCGGCAGATGAAGAGACAGGCGATGCCTGGTACACATGGTACCGTTTATGATGATAACAATCGACCTATGACCACTGACAAAGACAAAGTAGTGGCTTTTATTGCACGATTTTTAAAACAGACGGATTAGCAAGATATGGCTATTAGAGATAACGTCAGAGAAGCCTTGTCACGAGTCACTAGGAAGGAGGACTCTGAGATTAAGGTGGAGGATATTAGACGGGTACTGAAGCGGGCTAAAGACACAGCGCCAGGTCCAGATCGGGTGAGGTACTGCCATATGAGTAACATAAATGATGGGGACTTGGAGGAGATGGCTCTTTGTTTCAACCTAAGCATCAATACGGCGGAAATACCCCACGATTGGCTGCATAGTTACCTTGTCCCACTCCCAAAGCCAGGTAAGGATCACTCCAGACTTAATGGATACCGAATCATAACCCTGCAAAACACGTATGGCAAGTCCTCGAAAAGATAGTAGGACGCAGACTCCAGCGACATTTGGAAAGTCGTAATCTGCTTCCCCAAGGACTCGGGAGTTACCGGCCTGCAAAGGACACCTGGGCCAATGCGGCAAGTTTTGCTTTTGATGTCTACGAGGGCTTCCAGGATAAACAAGAGACAGTGACGGTAGCTCTTGACCTGGAGGATGCGTATAACATGGTCAGGTATGATCGGGTGATATACACACTGTTTGACATGGAGGTCTGCCCTTGCCTTGTTAGATGGGTTGCGGCGGTCCTTTATGAGCGTAAGGTTGCACTGCGCATGGGTTACTGGACTTCTGACCCATGTACTATTACACCTGTGTGGCCACAGGGATCTGCCTTGTTCCAAGTGCTCTTTAATGTCTACACCAGCAAATTCGCAGCTATTGAGACACCAGGTGTGGGTAGAATCTTGACATTTACAGATGATATGCTGGTGTACACACATGGAAGAGACAGGGCCAGTTTGGCGAAAGACTTACAGGTGGCAGTAAATGGGGTGGCAGAGTGGTGCAGGGACGCAGGGGCCGCTACAAACCCAGACAAGGCATCGGTCGTGTGGTACTCCCTGGATAACCGGATCGTCAAGGCAGATGTCCCAGGTATTATGTTGAATGGATGTCCTCTTAGGCGAGAGAGTAAATTGAAGTTCTTGGGTTTCACCTTTGACAGGTGTTTGTCTTTTGAGGATCATGTGGAGGCTTTGGTGGTGAAAGCTGGTAGGGGACTTAATGCATTGAGGGCTATGACAGCAACCGGGGTAGACCAGATGATGCTTTATAGGCTCTTTCAGCAGTTAATAATTTCTGTCTTTGAGTATGGTTTTGGGCTGCTGACAGTATCAAAGATCCAGCTTGAAAGGTGGGAGCGCATACAGGATTGCGCCATGCGGTTAATCCTGGGGTGCACAAAGGCCACACCAATTAAATGCATGAGGCATATCCTGGCGCTACCAACAATGACGGATAGACATAGGGTCCTTCAGGCCAAACAGTACCTGAGAGTTGCTGCAGAAAGGGATCACCTGCTGCACTCAGCTATTGATATGGTCAAAGGTCATAGACTAAGACGAGACAGGGCCGTGATGGCACAGGCAGAACTTTCTATACGTCAGGTGTGTGATCTAGAGACCATCAATCATGAAAGAGAGTGGGTTGAAGTTCCGGAAGACATGACGGACTGGTACAATGTAATAATAACACTGGGTCGTGAGTGCAGAGAATGGGAAGCGGGCCGCACTGAGTTTGAAGTGAAACAGCTGATCCAGAGAAACACACATCAAGGTGACATAGTCATCTACACCGATGGGTCAGTGGTAAGAAGCAGACGTAGTGGTTGGGGCTTTATTGCAAAGGCTAATGGACGAGTCTTGAAAAAGGAGAGTCTGGCATATGAGACTACGACCGCCAGTATGAGAATGGATGTGGAGGCAGTAATAGCGGCATTCCGTTGGCTAGAGGAAACTACTGCAACACATGTTGTGTTCATTACGGATCCAGAGTGTATGCTTAGTAAGGTGGAGAAAGGACTGTTTCGTGTGGAATGGCTCTCGCCGCCTCAGAGGTCACAGATTATGAGAATTGTATGGATATTTCGCCATGGCCATGCGGGGGTGCGGGGGAATGAACAGGTGATAGGCTAGCACGGAATGCACCTCTTCGTGACAGATTGCCTATGGACAAGAGGGAGGTGGTCGTGCGCTTGTGGGACCAGGTGGAGAAGGCGGAGGAACAGATTGAGAACTCATATGTGGAAAGAATGAGATTGCGGTGATCGGCAGGGGTTCTGGAACAATCTCAAAACTGAAAGGGAAGACCAGGAGAACTTTTAATTAGGTAGTGGTGGGAACGATTAGTAGTGTCACTTTTCGCTGGCTATTGAACGAGGGGACGGAACATGCATAGGAATGTCCTAAGTGCAGTGATGTCAATTCTTAACTCAACTCAAAGCTACACCAATTTGTGACTTACTTATTGACTTCGTGTGTGTGTGTGTGTGTGTGTGTGTGTGTGTGTGTGTGTGTGTGTGTGTGTGTGTGTGTGAGTATATATATATATACTGTTAAGGGGAAAAAAGAAAGCTATCCGAGGGTATGTTTTTTATGTGTTTTTAAGTAAAATTTGGTGCAATGGTATATACACGAAGGAAAGTAAATAAGTAAGTCACAAATGGCTGTAGAAAAATAACTAATTAAGATAACACCTTGAAACCGGTTTATTTTTATTCATACATTGTCCCTTTACTTCTCAACACAATTTCAACACAAACATTGATGCACCTATCCCATCGTTTTATTAGTCCTCCAAAACCGGCTGCATAGAACTGCGTGCTCTGTTTTCTAAACCACGTTTAATCTTCACATTCAACTTCGGCATCATTCGTGTCCTTGAGAAAATTTTTCTACTCAGCTATGCACCGTTTTACGGGACAAACATTTGTCAGCAAAAAACAGGAAGCATATCCTTATGAATGTCATTTGCAGGCAGTCCTTTTGCCCACAAAAAAACGCACAACAGCACGCTGCTCTTTGGTTGTACACTCCATAAGTACAGTCACCATCCTGTTTATGCGCTGCGCATGAGACATCTAGCTCCACCTGATGAACGGGAATATAAAGTTTGATGTTGCTGTCACCCAATGACACCTGTAGAAAACACCAACTACATTTACCTGTCATCCCATAGAACTGTGTGACTTACTTATTGACTCGCCCTCGAAAAAACCAGCCTCAAATGTTCTTGACTGTGTCAAATGCACGTGCTTACCTGAATTGCTTTCGTTTTTGTAATCGTTCCAATGCAGTGGTCAATAGTGTTTATGACCACATTTTTACCACAGCTCATAATGCGGGCACGTGAAAGCAACACCATTTGAGGTGAACACAATTCACTGACTATGCAACTGACACGCTATAAAGGGATAACGCTACACAAAACAATTCAGTTTATTTTGAAGCAAGTATCTATGGCACCTCCATCGATAAATATAAGAAACATTGCTATTGGCCGACTGCATGCAGGCGAAAGTCAAAGTCAGGTTGTCAGGCATCTAAACGTGCATCAGAGTACCATCAGTCGACTTTGGCACTGTTCCAAGCCTATGGCTCAGTTGAAGACTGGCAACGCAGAGGACGACCCAGACTGACAACAGTAACGGAGGATTGCCTTATTCGGTCTCGTCACCTCAGAGACACGTTTACAACATCTTCCTCAACTGCCCAGCTATTGCCTGCAGGACGTCATGTGTCTGATCAAACTCCGGAATAGATTGCATGACGCTGGACTTCGGGCACAACGACCTCATCGTGGACCTTTCCTTACACGCCGCCATCGCCAAAATCGACTTCTTTGGGCTAACCAGCATCGTCCCTGGGCAGCAGACAACCAATGGAGATGTGTCTAGTTTAGTGATGAATCTTTCTTTTTGATGCAGCGTCACGATAGTCAGAGAAGGGTCTACCGTGGGTGAAATGAACATTTTGTACACAACAGCAGTAATGAAGCTCCGCCGCACGGTGGTGGGGGTGCAATTTTGTGGGGAATGATCATTTACAACGGGAGGAGACAATTAGTTCACATAGAAGAGGGCTTTAATGCGCCTACGTGTATGTGCCTTCGACTGCTATGCGTTTCTTTCTTTGAACAGTATATATTTGTCGTGAAGAGCTGCCTTGCTATGGACTCGACAAGTGTGTAGCACATGCCTCGTATGTATGTAGAAGAAAAGGGAGTACGTCACTCCCAGTCGTGCACGTCAAAGATTGATGTGGCCTTACGTGAAGCAGAGAACAGTAACAATGTCACTTCCATAGGCCCTAAGTGAAGCAGACAACAGTAACAGTGACACCTCTCATACGGCTCTAAGTGAAGCAGACAACAGTAACAGTGACACCTCTCATACGGCTCTAAGTGAAGCAGGCAAAAGTAACAGTGTCACCTCTCATACGGCTCTAAGTGAAGCAGGCAAAAGTAACAGTGTCACCTCTCATACGGCTCTAAGTGAAGCAGACAACAGTAACAGTGCCACCTCTCATACGGCTCTAAGTGAAGCAGACAACAGTAACAGTGACACCTCTCATACGGCTCTAAGTGAAGCAGACAACAGTAACAGTGACACCTCTCATACGGCTCTAAGTGAAGCAGACAACAGTAACAGTGACACCTCTCATACGGCTCTAAGTGAAGCAGACAACAGTAACAGTGACACCTCTCATACGGCTCTAAGTGAAGCAGACAACAGTAACAGTGCCACCTCCCATACGGCTCTAAGTGAAGCAGACAACAGTAACAGTGACACCTCTCATACGGCTCTAAGTGAAGCAGAGAACAGTAACAGTGCCACCTCGCATACGGCTCTAAGTGAAGCAGACAACAATAACAGTGTCACCTCTCATACGGCTCTAAGTGAAGCAGACAACAATAACAGTGTCACCTCTCATACGGCTCTAAGTGAAGCAGACAACAGTAACAGTGTCACCTCTCATACGGCTCTAAGTGAAGCAGACAACAGTAACAGTGTCACCTCTCATACGGCTCTAAGTGAAGCAGACAACAGTAACAGCGTCACCTCTCATACGGCTCTAAGTGAAGCAGAGAACAGTAACAGTGTCACCTCTCATACGGCTCTAAGTGAAGCAGAGAACAGTAACAGTGTCACCTCTCATACGGCTCTAAGTGAGGCAGACAACAGTAACAGTGTCACCTCTCATACGGCTCTAAGTGAAGCAGACAACAGTAACAGTGTCACCTCTCATACGGCTCTAAGTGAGGCAGACAACAGTAACAGTGACACCTCTCATAGGTCCTAAGCGAAGCAGAGAACAGCAATGTTACACCCCATACATCCCGGAAGAGACATCCACACAGGGCTTTCGACTGACAATGTCATCAGTAGAAAACGTTTACTGCAAAACCCAACCTCATGGGCCAGGCTATACAGGGCTTGATTTGAGGTGGTGGAGAACTCAACCCCTCATGGGCCAATCTATACAGGGCTTGGTGTGAGTTGGTGGAGAACCCAACCGCTCATTGGCAAGTCTATACAGGGCTGGGTGTGAGTTGGTGGAGAACTCAACCCCTCATGGGCCCGTCTATACAGGGCTGGGTGTGAATTTGCGGATAACTCAACCCCTCATGGGCAAGTCTATACAGGGCTTGGTGTGAGTTGGTGGAGTACCTGCGCCCACTGGGAGAGGAAAGGTGGAAGAAGTAAAGAAAGGAATCAACATCATTATCCATCACATGGTTGCATATTTTATTATTGTTTTGGCAGAGAACAATCAGCAGATTGTAATCTCAGACGTAGCCCATTTTCATGCGGTGACAGCACTTGTACAGTTACACTCATGGTGTTGTCCGAATGATTCTCAGTGTACAACAGCGCCGATCGCAGGAACCAGACCACTCTTCACCTGGGGAGATTCAATGAGCCAAAATTGTATTCAATTAATTGCACATCTTCTACAGGACGTCGTAATTAACCCCAGCATATGTGACTCTGTGTTTCAATAAAGAAGTTCATCTTCTACGTGATCTAAAGAAAAAGAGCTCTCCGACTCTGACATTTTCAGCGCGCTGATGATGGGCAGGGGGTACATCGCCTACCCCAATCAGTCCTCGTACAGAAAGCAATGGCACACGATGACAATGGATGATACATATTCAGCTGCTTGGTCGGAGCCAGACATAAGAGATAATCTATCTCCAGTTGTCAGGTTTATTTGATCTCTCCCCAACCCTACCCCTTCAGACGCCTGGTATAGGCCAGGTATTGGCGATCATGTCTGTCCAACCCACTCGTTGAAAAAGAAGAAGCAGAAGAAGATATGCTGTATGCGCAATAATGTTACATCTATGACGTGCAGTAACCAGTACATCTGATGTCCTGCCATCTCAGGTCTTCAGGCCTATTGGTATTGGTTGTTTGCTCCATCTGTTTATAGACCACTGGGTACCACATTGTTGATGTGGTTATTTTCACAATTTCAAGCCCATCGGTATAGATTGTTGCCATATCTGTTTATAGATCACTGGGTACCACTTTACTGAAGTGGTTACTTTCACAACTTCAGGCCTACTGGCATAGGTTGTTGCCCCTTCTGTTTATAGACTACTTGCTTCTAAATTGGTGATGTGGTTACATTCACAGCGGCCGCCTTTACTTCCCAAAATATTTCCTGAGATTCAGACACGTGATTACCGGGCCAACGGGAAAGAATGAGTAGTAATATACGTGCAAAGAATATCAGATGTGGATTCAATCCACATAATCCACAGAGTATTTTGCTATATGCGACAATTTATGTCATTGTTGTGACGTCAAAAAATCAATCCTGTATTTCAAATCTCGCGAATAAGGAGCATTTAATCACTTCCGGTTTTTTCATTACCAAGGTGAGCTAAATAGTTCTTCATACTAAAGGGAGATAATTATTGCCGCTGGTAGATACTAAGAGGAAGATCATTATTGCCGATTGTAAGCACTAAGGGGAGATAATTATTGCCAGTTTTTGTGACTAAGGGAAGTTATATATTTATATTTTTTAGCCTGGCGTTGTCCATGTTGGTGTCTGCAATCTGAGCGAATGTAAAATTACCACCGTTAAGTGGGCAGCCTTAAGTGCCAGAACGGGTTGTACAAAAAATGATGAGTTAGTGTTTAGGTAAAGGAGTGGTATGATTAAAACCATTTTCAAATGTTAACAGTAACACACTGGCATTGATATGAATGAATGATTATCATAGTAGTAGTAGTAGTAGTAGTAGTAGTAGTAGTAGTAGTAGTAGTAGTAGTAGTAGTAGTAGTAGTAGTAGTAGTAGTAGTAGTAGTAGTAGCAGCAGCAGCAGCAGCAGCAGCAGCAGTAGTAGTAGTAGTAGTAGTAGTAGTAGTAGTAGTAGTAGTAGTAGTAGTAGTAGTAGTAGCAGCAGCAGCAGCAGCATCAGCAGCAGCAGCAGCAGCAGTAGTAGTAGTAGTAGTAGTAGTAGTAGTAGTAGTAGTAGTAGTAGTAGCCGCCGCCGCCGCAGCAGCAGCAGTAGTAGTAGTAGTAGTAGTAGTAGTAGTAGTAGTAGTAGTAGTAGTAGTAGTAGTAGTAGTAGTAGTAGTAGTAGTAGTAGTAGTAGTAGTAGTAGTAGTAGTAGTAGTAGAGGAAGAGGAAGACGAAGGAGAGAATTACTAGTAGTAGTACTATAATAGTATGTGTAATGATAGCAGTAGTAATAGTAGTAATATTAGCAATAGTATTTGTATCAATGGTGGTAGTAGTAGTAGTGTTAGTAGTAGTAGTAGTATTGTAGTAATAGTGTTATTAGTAGATATAATAGTGGCAGCAATGATGGAATTAGTAAAAGCAATATTAATTGTAATATTAGCATTTGTGGTATTAGTAGTAGTAGTAGTAGTAGTAGTAGTAGTAGTAGTAGTAGTAGTAGTAGTAGTAGTAGTAGTAGTAGTAGTAGTAGTAAGAGTAGTAGTAGTAGTAGTAGTAGTAGTAGTAGTAGTAGTAGTAGTAGTAGTAGTAGTAGTAGTAGTAGTAGTAGTAGTAGTAGTAGTAGTAGTAGTAGTAGTATTTGTAGCAATAATAGTAATAGCAGTAATAGTAGTTGTAGCAATTGTAGTATTAGTAGAAGTAATCGTAGTTGTAGTAGTAGCAATAGTGGTACTAGTGAAAAGTAGTGGAAATGATAGTTGTAATAGTAGTAATAATGGCAATAGTAGTTGTAGCAAAAGTGATATTAGTAGTAGCTGTAATAGTATTATAGTAGTTATAATAGGTGTACCGATGGTGGTGTTAATAAAAGCAATAATAGTTGTAGTAGTAATAGTAGTAGTTGGTGTAGTGGTAGCAATAGTAGTTATTATCAATAGTTATTGTAGCAATGGTGGTATTAATAGTAATAATATTAGTAGTAGTTATTATAGTAATATATGTTAAATTTTAATTAAAATATAAAACACAAGACATAACAATTTTATAACAAAGTAGAGCATAACCGTCTGCCTAATGTGTGAACCTATTAATTCATTGTAATATAGTCACAAGACAATTGTTTTTAATGATGCTGGAAATGTTAAACAAGGATGATGAAGCTCTGAGAATACTAAAGTGCTATAGAGAATCCGCATCAATTAACAATCACGATATACAAGTGTTATAGCGATTTTTTATCATGACATATTTCTTAATTCTGCCTACACTTTTTTCTTCATGTGACTTATATGTTTTCTTCATTTGGCCTACCTTGTTCTTATTTCGGCATGCATATTTCCTAATTTGGTCTACATCTTTCTTAAGCTTGTCATATTGTTTTTCTTAATTTGGTCTATCTGTTTCTTACTTTTAGTTATAGAAGCTGAAGCATTAAAACATCCAATGGTACTCTGTTGTATGCGTCCTCAAGATCAATCGCTGCAGCAAAGGTTTCAATGCCTAAGTGGAAACCTTCATAGACATCATGGGCAAAGACTGCTGCATTGGTCTAGGTTTCTCTTTTTGGACGGTACCCACCCAGGGTAGGTGGAAAAATACCTTGCCTCTCTAGCTGGCTTGATATTTTCCTGGCAAATACCTTCTCCAGCAGCTTGCCTATTGTATTCTGCATGGTTATAATTCGATATCCCTGAATTTTTTTGTGGTCTTTGTCAGGCTTCGACAAGGGAATCAGATAGCTGTGTAACCACTCCTCCTTGATGCTAGCACTCTCTATACTGTTGTTGTACATGTCTGCTAGTTTCTCTAGGTCATTTTCGGTACACCTATTGATGTCGTCGTATCTTATGCCATCAGGCCCTGGAGCGATGTTTTTTGATCGTCGAAGTACAGCCTTGATTTTTTTCACTGTCACTGTGTCTTCATCCGAAGTGTTCTGGGCCTTGCACCTGTCTGACGTGACCTCCTTGGCCAGATTTCTGCCTCCCATGTCTGTCTGGTTGTTCTGCTCTAGATAGCGCAAGAGGGCTATGTCCTTGTCCTCGTCAGTAAAAGTAAGTCCATTCCTCCTTAGTTGGATCGCTGCAGCCCTCTTCCAACGGAAAGTAGTTTTTAGATGTGGCAGTTGGACTTAACCAACAACAATATATCCTGGCCTACCACAGGGATCAACATTATCTCCGGTACTGTTCAACGCCTACACAGTGAGAATCACCAGTGAGCAGATCACTGGACCTGGCAGGACATTGTCATATGCCGATGATGTTTTAGTGTATCGTCAGGGTAAGGATAGAGAGCAGGTTGCTGTGGAACTACAAACCGAACTCAATCGCATAAGTACTTGGTGTGATGAAGCTGAGGCAATGGTCAACCCAACAAAGGCAACAGTGACTTGGTTCTCATTGAATAATCATATTGTCACCACTCCAACACCAACTGTAATGCTGTGTTCAAAGACGGTGGAAAGAGCGCAGGCAATGGAATACCTGGGGCTACGTTTTGATCGAAGCCTTGCTTATAATGAGCACATAGACCAGGTGATAACAAAGGCCAAGCGGGGTTTGGCTGCAATGCGGGCGATGGCGGCAGCAAACTGTGAGCAGCGCCATCTATGTCTTCTGTACGAGGGGCTGGTCATGTATGTTTTGGAGTATGCAATGGCAATCCTGACTCTCAGCAGTAAGCAGATAGAAAGGATGGAAAGGATACAGAATGAAGCTATGCGCATTATTCTTGGATGTACAAGAGATACAGCATGCAGGGCGATGCGCTACCTTCTTGATTTTCCAACCATTGAAGACAGAATACAAGTTTGCAGGGCACGCGCCTACCTCAGAGATAACGCAAACACACAACATCCACTGCATAGTGAAATTATGAAGGTGAAGGGCAGCAGGTTAAAAAGAGGACGGTCGTGGTTGGGTCAAGCCGAAGACATTCTTCAACAGGTGTGTTCACTTGAGGACTTAGAACCTGGCGAGGAGTGGGTGCAAGTGCCAACAGATTTCTGCACATCCTTTTCAGTTTGCATCCAACTAGATAGAAAATGCAGACAAGAAAATCCGGCTGCTGTGGAGGCTGAAGTACAAGCGCTGATTTTCGAGAATTCGCTAGACGGTGATGCGGTCATCTACACAGATGGATCGGTCGTCCGAAATGTGAGAAGCTCATGGGCCTTTACGGCTCTTGCCGGAGGGAGAATTGTTAAGGAGGACTCTGGTGCTTTCACTGAAACCACAAGTAGCCTGACTATGGAAGTCATGACAGTAAGTAAAGCAATAACATGGCTCGAGACACATACATTTACTAGGGCATGTTTCCTTAGCGACTCAAAGAACATGATCAAGAGGATAGAGGAGGGATCGATCCGAAGAGAATGGTTGCTGCCTCTGGGGCGGTCTCGGCTGACAAAGATTAGTTTCATCTTCGTGCCAGGGCATGTGGGAGTACAAGGAAATGAGTGGGCTGACAAGCTCGCAGGTGAGGCTACTGTGGAGGGCGAATGCGCCATGGTCCAGGCTGACATTCTGAATGCTCTACGAGAAGTAATGAATGAATCACCCAAATAAACGAGAAGTAGATTGTGAGCTTTACTAAAACACGACTACAAGAGACGAGAAGTAAGACTTTTGCGTGAACCAAGTGATGATTGTGAATCTACAACCATGGCCAGACTGCGAGAACAGCAAATTAAAAGAGGGGTGGCCAAACAAGAACACTACGCAGGAAGCCAAAGAAGATTGATAAACCAACACAGAACTGGCGTCGTTAGCCGCTACACGCTGCGGGATTTGCTGAGGAGGGGATCCGAGCACTTATGGACTGAATAGTTCGATGTGCAATGAGGATGATCTGTCGACTAACTAACTAACTAATCTATCTGTTTCTTCATTTGGCCTATATGTTTCTCCATTTGGTCTATCTTTTTCTTACTTTGGTTAATCTTTTTCTCAATTTGGTCTATCGTTTTCTTCATTTGGGTAATAATTTTCCTTATTTGGCCTATATTTTTCTCTATTTCGCTAATAATTTTCTTCATTTGGCAAACATATTTCTTATTTTGGCTAACCTGTTTTCATTTGGAAAACCTATTTTTATTTTATTTTAGTCGACATATATCTTGACTTGGCCCTCGTGTTTCTTAATTTGGTTTACATTTTTCTTCATTTTGGTTAACATAGTTTCCTAGCTTGGACGACATAATTCTTGATTTGGCTAACATGGTATCTAAATTCTCACTGTGGTTCACACATTTCTAAATTTGGTCATTGTTTTTCTGAATTTGGCCAACACTTTTTTTTTCCTATTTTGGCTAGCATAATTTCTTTGGTTGCGGTAATTCTTGCATTGGTCATCATTTTTTTTTTTTTAAATTTGGCCAACATTTTTCCAAAGTTACCTAACATATTTTCTTAATTTGGACGACATATTTCTTGATTTGATTAGCACATTTTCTTTATTTGACCCTAGTTTTTCTTATCATGCCCACCCTATATTCTTTTTATTTCCAGCCTATTTCTAAAATATTTTCAGAAAGTTAGAAGATATATGAGTAATCACCGTGGGGGGACGTAATATCAATATAATTAGATATGCGGATGAAACAGTATTTTCCCCGCTTAATACCTGTCAGACGCAGGACGTTATTGAGAGTAAATGTTTCTTAATATTTCTCAGTTTAGAAAGACATAAGAACGGAACGTTTTTTTTTTCTTCAGAATATACAGACTGATAGAAACAATTGTGTCTGACTAAAGCTCAACTAACTTGTAGATTTATTTCACTGTCTTGTTACCCAGTACAACATTCATGACTCAGACGAATATATGTACTATACACAATGGGGCTGCGGGGTAGGGGTATTCCCTATCAAAGGAGAGGTAAGGTGCCTCCTTCCCTCCGCCTACGGGACACCCTTGGACAAGGTAGAGTACACCTTTAGCTCCCGATCAGGGTTACATGAAGCTATGGGTGCAGGTGGTGGATAAAATTAAAGAGCAGCCAACAGATGGTTGAAGGTTAGGTTGGGTTTGTAGAAGGCAAGGGCATACCACAATGTGATATACGAGAAAATGGGCATATTCTGAAGCAAGTGAATCGATACATTTATCTCGGCACAGTCATAACACCTGATGGGAGATGCTTTGAAGAAATTAGAACAAGTATTGCCATTGCAAAGGTAGTCTTTTGCAAGATGAAAAACATACTGACCAATAAAAAGATATCAATTGAAACGACAGAAAGCGTGTTGAAGTGCTACATAGAACCTATACTTGTGTTTGGTTGTGAAGCGTGGAAATAAGCAGTCAAGCTGGAAAACAGCTGATGGCTGTGGAAATGTGGTTTCTGAGGAAAATGCAAAGAATACCATGGAAAGACAGAAAACCCAATTAACAAGTCCATCAAGAAACAAGTGAAGATCGTAAACTGATTAAAGTCATTAGAGTAGACACTCAAAATTCTTGGGCATATTATGAGAAGAAATGACTTTGAGAACTTTGTGAAGACTGGCAAGATCGAAGGGAAGAGACAAAGGGAAGACCGAGAAGTAAATACCTGGATGGCTTGGCCACGTGGCATGGTCGAGACAGGAACATGGAGCTGATCCACGACTCTGGTAGTCGAGTGAGATGGCAGCACATGACCACCCACGCTTATCGGCATGGCATATGATGGATGAATGGATCATTACTCCATTCATCCATCATATTCCATACCGATAAGAGTGGGCTGTTATGTTCTGCCATCTCACTCGATCACCAGAAACGTGGATCAGCTCCGTGTTCCTGTTTAGGTTTTTTAGTTTTAGTCGATGTATCAACATCACGGCACACACAAAGTCTTCATTTGTTTCTTGAAGGATTTGTTCATTGGTTTTTCTGTCTGTCCATGGTATTCTTTGTTTTTCATCTTGCAAAAGTCTACCTTCGCAATGGCAATTCTTGTTCTAATCTCTTCAAGGTATCTTCCATCAGATGTTATGACTGTGCTGAGATAGCTGTATCGATTAACTTGCTTAAGAATATGCCCATTTACTCGAATGTCACATTGTGGTATTTCCTTCTTCCAAGTGACGACCATAATCTGTGTTTTCTTAATATTCAGTTCTAACGCTAGTTGTTCAGTGAGTGCAACAACCGCATCTACTAAATTTTGCAGACACTGTTTATTGTCTGCAATCAAGACTGTATCATCTGCATATCTAATGTTATTGATGTATCGTCCCCCAATGTTGATTCCTTCCATATCTTCTATGTTTCTGAAAATATTTTCACTGTACAAGGAAACAAGTTCTGGAGACATTACACATCTCTGTCCCACACGTCTTTTAATAGGCTGATATTGACCTACATCGTTATCAATTCTGATGGCAGCTTGTTGTTTCCAATATATGTTCTTTACAAGTCTAAGGTCTTTACCATCAATTTGTAGATCTTCAAGCATCCTTATCATGTCGACGTGTCTCACTTTATCGAAAGCCTTTGTGTAGTCAATAAAGCAAAGATATAGATCTTTGTTTACTTCTAAAGAACGTTCAATTACTGTTCTCAGTATATATACAGCATTTACTGTGCCCTTGCCTTCTACAAACCCACGTTGTTCTTCTCCGGATCATTACTACTACTGCTACTCTAATACTACTACAAGTCAACTAGTCCTTCTCTCCTTCCTCGTCCTCTTCTTCTTCTACTACTACTTCTCCTTCTACTACTACCACTACTACTACAACAACAACTACTACTACTACTACTACTACTACTACTACTACTACTACTACTACTACTACTACTACAACTACTACTACTACTACTACTACTACTACTACTACTACTACTACTACTACTACTACTACTACTACAACTACTACTACTACTGCTACTCTAATACTACTACAAGTCAACTAGTCCTTCTCTCCTTCCTCGTCCTCTTCTTCTTCTACTACTACTTCTCCTTCTACTACTACCACTACTACTACAACAACAACTACTACTACTACTACTACTACTACTACTACTACTACTACTACTACTACTACTACTACTACTACTACTACTACTACTACTACTACTACTACTACTACTACAACTACTACTACTACTACTACTACTACTACTACTACTGCTACTACTACTACTGCTACTACTGCTACTACTGCTGCTGCTACATGCTGCTACTATTACTACTACTATTGCTACTTCTACAAATACCACCATTGCTTGTACTACAACAATTACATCTCCTACTAAATTCACTATTGCTACAACTATTATAACTACTTCTAATACTATTTCTACTAATAGCACCATTGCTATAATTACTGTTGCTGCCACTACTACCCGGTTAGCGGGGTAGGGGTATCCCCTATCAAAGGAGATGTAAGACGCCTCCTTTCCTTCGTTAGTCTACGGGACACCCTTGGGCAAGGTGGAGTACCCGTTTAGCCCCCCGATCAGGGTTTCGTGAAGCCATGGAAGCAGGTGGTGGATGGAGTGTGAGAGCAGCCGACAGATTGTTGTTGGTTATGGTCTTGCACTCTGCGGCGATAGGAAGATGATCTCATCAGTAGAGACAATGGCTATGGCCACCGACTAGTACAGTCACTGCCCAGAAGGAAAGCAATGGCAAACCACCTTCTGCAAAACTTGCCAAGAAACCATAACAACCATGACAGAAAACATAATAAGAAAGAGATCTGGTGGCGAGACCCCCAGCCCAGGCAGGTCAGATAACACTGAGGAAGAGTGTGACACAGGGACTAGTACTAGTAATCGTGATGACGGAGTTAATCCTGACTGTGTTACCAAGGAAATCCCCTGTGTCAGACTAAGAAACAGAGTGAGAATAGCAACATGAAATGTGAGACGTCTGTATGAGGGAAAGCTTAAAGTAGTGTGTGATGAGATTGAGAGGTTAAACATTCAAATTTTAGGAATTAGTGAACATCGCTGGAGCAGCAAGGGACATTTTACAACTGAAAATGAAAGTATTTTCATTTATTCTAGTAGAGACGTCGGAGGCCAGAGTGGAGTGGCATTTTGTTTAGATAAGACAACTGCAAAAGCTTTATTGGGATATAATCCAGTTAGTGATAGAATCCTCAATATTAGACTTAAAGGCCGTCCAAACAACACAACTCTCATACAGATATATGCACCTACTTCAACAGCAGAGGAGGACGAAATTGAAGATTTTAACAACACACTACAAGACACATTAAATAAGATTGGTCATAATGATATAGCAATAATAATGGGAGATGTTAATGCAAAAGTAGGTGCAGGAAGAGCTGAAAATGAGAGACACGTTTTAGGAAAATTTGGATTAGGAAATAGAAATGATGCAGGTGACAAATTAATTGAATTTTGCACAGAAAATGAGTTAACGATAGACAGCACGCTTTTTAAACAACATCCAAGAAGACTCTTCACATGGAAGTCTCCAGACAGTATTACCAAAAATCAGATATATTATATGTTAATACAAAGAAGATGGATATCAAGCATAACATCTGCAAAAACCCTACAAAGTGCAGACTGTGATACAGATCATCAGTTATTAGAAGCAGATCTGAAATTAAAACTCAAAAAGCTTATCCAAGGACCAAGGCCACTTCGTGTTGATCTCACAAAAATACCGGATGCATACACTGTAGAAGTTAGGAATCGCTTTGGGGTCTTGATGTCTGTACAAGAAGAAATGACACATGATGAACTAGCAGTACAAGCTAGAGATATCTTGATAACTGCAGAAAAAAATCTAATTCCGACCAAGAAAAAGCAACTTAAGTCATGGATTACATGGCAAGAGCTTGCACTGTCCCGTGTCGACTCTGTAGCCTTCCCACCGAGCGAGGGCAGTGCATCTAAGTACAGGACTGTACGGTGGGGCAATCGCCGTACGGAAGCAGTCGTCAAATCATGTAAATGTCGGCCAAAGTCCAACCTCCATACATGGACGGTTGTCGTCTTCCGTATGTCGTACTCAGTAGCAGAGACCAAGAGGTGGCTCGAAATCAAGGCTTTCTAGTAGAGTGCGGCGCCGTGAACGGGTCACAAAGAAGTAACATGGGAACGGAGATGAATGGAGGCGATACATACATACATACATACATACATACATACATACATACATACATACATACATACATACATACATACATACACACACACACACACACACACACACACACACACACACACACACACAACACACACATACATACATACATACATACATACATACATACATACATACATACATACATACATACATACATACATACATACATACATACATACATACATACATACATACATACATACATACATACATACATACATACATACATACATACATACATACATACATACATACATACATACATACATACATACATACATACATATACATACATACATACATACATACATACATACACATACATACATACATACATACATACATACATACATACATACATACATACATACATACATACATACATACATACATACATACATACATACATACATACATACATACATACATACATACATACATACATACATACATACATCATTGGCACCTTGCCGTCTTGACAGACGATAGTTTGTGCTTTAAAAAGGCATAATAACTTTTAACTATGGCGGTAGCGAGTGTGACTGATAAGGCCAATTTGCGCTGTAAATGTCCGTTCACAGTGGGTGCATGTGAACACGTGGTCATTTCCACCATCATGCACCATCTTACGTCTCAAACGCTTGGTGTGTGACTTTTCTGCAATAATTTTCTCCTTTGACTTTATTCCATTTCTGATATTTGCCCTCCATGCAACACGTTCAGCGGCGACTTGCTCCCAATGTGCATTATCAATGCCTGTATCAATCATGTCCCGCTTACACACATCTTTGTATCGTAGTAGAGGCCGACCCTGAGATCTCTTACCCATCTGTAATTCACCAAAAAAGATATCCTTTGGTATTCTACCATCATCCATCCGCCTAAGATGTCCTATCCATCTAAGTCTACGAAGACTGAGCATGGAATAAACTGTCACACAACCTGATCTTTCCAATACTTCAGTATTTGTGATTTTGTCTTGCCACTTAATACCAAGAATTCTTCGCAGACACCGCATATGAAAGCTGTTTAAATTGTTCTCTTGGTGTGAGTAAGTTGTCCAGGTTTCACTGCCATAGAGAAGAGTACTAAGGACACAGGCTTGATAGACAAGGACTTTTGTTTTGGCAGTAAGCTTCCTGTTCTCCCAGACTCTTTTTCTTAACCTGTTCATTGTTGTTGCTGCCTTACCAATCCGGATGTTGATTTCCTGATCTAGGGATAATTTGCTATTTACCACCGATCCTAGATATGTAAAATGGTCTACTATCTCTAGTTCGGCGTCGTCAATAAAGATTGATGGTACCCCATGTGCACCTTGTGACATAATCTGTGTCTTCTTTTTGCTAATTGTTAAACCAAATTCAGAACAAGCATTGGAGAATGCAGATAGTAGACATTGCAATTCTTCCTCAGAGTGGGTCGTAACTGCAGCATCATCTGCAAAAAGCAACTCTCTGATCAGTACCCTCCTAATTTTGGTCTTAGCCTTCAATCTCTGAGCATTGTAGAGGCCGCCATCTGAGCGTGAGTGAATGTATATACCACCATCCTGATCACGAAATGCATATTTCAGTAGAAGTGAAAAGTATATTCCAAAGAGGGTGGGAGCTAGTACACAACCTTGCTTAACTCCACTCTTGATTTCAAATTCTTCAGAAGTTGCACCATCAAACTTGATTATACCCTTCATGCCTGTGTGGAACGATTCCACAATGGACAGAAGAGTTGGTGGGCAGCCAATCTTCTTTAGTGCCTTGAACAGACCCTCACGACTGACCAAATCAAATGCCTTTGTGAGGTCGATGAAGGCAATAAACAGTGGTTGATTCTGTTCACGGCATTTTTCTTGCATTTGTCGCAATGAGAATATCATATCAGTGGTAGACCGGTTCTGTCGAAAGCCACACTGTGATTCGGGGTAGACTTGATCTCCTAGGACTTGAAGTCTGCGCAGAACAATTCTGGCAAATACTTTTCCAACAATACACAGAAGTGAGATACCCCTATAGTTGTTGCAGTCGCTCCGATCGCCCTTGTTCTTGTACAGTGTTATGATGCTTGAATCTTTGAAATCCTGTGGGACTTGTCCTTCACGCCAGCATAGCTCTATTAGCTGGTGGATCTGTATAGTGAGTGTGTCTTGCCCACTCCTGATAACCTCTATTGGAATCCCATCCTTACCTGGAGCCTTGCCAGATGCAAGTTCATTTATAGCACACTTAACTTCTGTTATGGTGGGA